>RDPX01000094.1:721426-759623 GCA_003991215.1 Morbakka virulenta | reverse complement strand
TTCCATTAAGCTTTGATCTCATTATCAGTCTGGTACGCCTAATATATTCTTTGACAAATTGATCTTTCATCTCTTTTTCCTTTACCTTATCGTACTCTAATATCCCTAAATACCTGTACCCATCCTCATCAATTGTCTTCATTACCTTTCCATCTGGGAGAGTTATTCCCTTACTACTTTTCTTATCAACCTTACCCTTCTTTAAAATCAATACACCACACTTTTTAACCCCAAACTCCATCATAATATCCTCACTAAACATATACACTGTATTCACGAGAGAATCAATTTGATCATGAGATTTCCCGAACAATTTTAAATCGTCCATAAACAACAAATGATTAAGTCGTGTTAAGTTACTTTGTTTTGCACAGGCTGTTACTTCATTCCTTTGATATTATTGTTTCTGATACTACCTGAAATTAAATGAAATTACTATTTCCTACACGCCAAATTTATAGAGATACATTATTAACACGTTTTTGCAGTTATCAGTTGTTATGCTATTTATTTTGATAGATTTCAATCTGACTAAATCCTACAATCCAGTTTCCATTTTTGAGGATTTTTTTAAACAATGTTGGGATATTGGTTCGGTTTTAATTAATAATAGATGGTTTACTGGGATTTTATTCAGGTTGGCAGCTTTAATAAACTTTTTTAACTGTATGTTGAGCAAACATATATCAGAAAAGTAGCATCCATAATAAAATTGAAATTACATTTTAGAATGAAGCTTTCGGATTTAGTGGAAAAATAATAAATAATCATTTTGATATCAGACAGGGGACTTGTTTTTCATATGAATTCTAGGAGGAACTCATCAAGTATATTCTTTTCCAGAGATTGACTTCTACAAAAATTACCTCAACACTACCTTGTGGCTTTTTATAATAAACAGTTTCGATGGAATATCTTCTCAAAAAAGAAGCCCCAAACCACCTGTTTTTTCGTTTTTATCAAGTCTTGATGGGGTATTGAGGCAATCAGTGATGCATTAGCACTTAGAACAAAATCTGCGTTATTCACAGGGAAAAGAAATTGTCACAGTAAATCCAGCTACCATGAATAAGACGGTCTTTCTCCTTCTGCTAAACAAAAATGAATCGACAATGTTGTAGGTGCTTATGTAGAGAATCTGAAAATATCAGTTCATGGGGTAACGACATAATATCAAAACATTAATCACAATGATAGCAATAACGACGCAGCAAGTTTTGTTTCTGAAAGTGGAAGAATGGTTTAAGGTTTTAATTATTATTTGTCAGAGAATTTATAATCAGGTAATCTATTATTAATCTTTTCATACTTTTTGTTCTTAAAACTAAAAAGATATTTTTCTGACTGTTCTTCTGTTCTCCACATATTCAAGTGGAGTGTTTAGATCATAGAACTTAAAAAGAAACAAATAATGTTTTCAAAACGCTATCAATATCAATTTTCTAGCCGAGTTTGGTCCTAGCCTTTCTTTCTCTATTAGACCTATCTAATTATGCAAAAAGCAATCACGACATTTTGTTTTTAGAATTTTCATGATCTTTCCTTCATTTCAAAGAACAAACTTTTTATGAAAATTAGCTTCTAAAATACTTATTTAGCCGAAAAAAATTCTCATTTACATCAACTTTGAAGTAACTTGGAATTTTCATTTTTAACTATTTCATTAGCAGGTAAATCGCAGATGGCATTTTGAAAGAGAAACTCAAAAGCTTTTCCATATGTTTTCGTTTTTCCAAAATAAATTCCTTAATTTCTGAGATATTCCCATTGCAGTAAGTCTTTTAATTGTCATTTCAAGCGAATACTGAATTTGGAATTCATTAAATACCAGTTCTCACAACACTGACTTGTATAGACTACTGACTCGTGACGAATAAACAGGCAAAAACTGTCCGCCCTTGGTATTCGAATTAAATATGTTAATACCCTGCATGACGAGAAAGAAAAGCAGGTCTTGTTAAAAAGCTCATTATCTCAGAAAATTTCTCACCTCGAAGAAAGCCTTTCCCGATTTTCTGTAAGAGGCTCTCACGGAAGTTCTCGTCACTAAAAAACACGAATACACAGGGAGAGAAGAGCTATGAAATGCACAATACAAATATTGATAAGTTATCGTAAGCTCTGGAATAGATACACCGTTGTGAGAGGACGACGTGTATCTGTTGTTTGTTCGAGATCAACTTAAAACTTGATTTGCATTTTATTGAACAAGTAAATTTTTGTTTTTATTACAAAAAATAAATCCGGACCTCCTGCTATTTAGATTTAGGTAGACTCAATACTTGTGGTCTTAGTAGTTTTTGTACGAAAATTAATTAAGACAAAATCACCCCCAAAAAAAATTGAACTAGAACTTTTTGTTATTCCTATGTATAAGCAGCAAGCTTACCTTCTTCCGTATCGTAAAGATATATTCCTTTCTTTTCGTAAGCTTCCACTAATGAAATCTCTCTTATTAATGATGTCGAAACAATTACTTTTGAGATTTTTGTTGAAGTTCTTTTCCATTAATGATACCAGTTTACTTTCATTCTGCCTTCCTGTCTTCGACGGAACTATTCATGCTTTTTTTTCAAAGGTTTTTATAAAGTTAAGACCTTATTTCCTTTAATGCTGATATTTGTATCAATATGACGTACGACAGGAGGTTTACTGTAGAAATGGCTTAATGTAGTTATTCGTGTTCTAAAGCGTTACACAAAGCAATTATCGAGCTTTTAAATTTCTCTTTCTTGTAATATTTTATTTTGTAACCTTTTTACTGATCTCAGTTCTCCTTTAAAGTCACTTGAAATTCTGGTAAAAGCGACTTTGTTTCCTCGCTGTTACTTGGCATTGTTTCTGTTGGGTGTTTTGAGTATTTTTTTTTGGTTGATAAGAGATTTTTGTCATGGTGTTTGAATCGGTCACTTTTTATTATTTTGTTTCTGACCTCAGTCTTGGACTGTGAAAATTGTTGCTCTTAACGATATATGTTTTTTTTCTTCGGTCATCATTTGAGTAAATTCCTACTGAAATTTTGAATATTCTCTTACTTTCTTTTCAAAATGAAAACTAAAACATGGCTTCCTTGTGCCAGTCATTGTTTAGCATTAATTTACTGTTGATGCTATTCCTAGGATCACTGCTGTTTATACCTTTTGGATAATTCACCTCATTGGTGACAGCCCAACGTAAATTTCAAAATTGGTATTCTGAGATGAAAATTTGTTTTGTTTCAGAATTTCATTTTTAATGACGTTATATTTTCGATTTTCTCCCTTGGAAAAAATGACCTTATTTTACCTTGTTTTTTTTTAATCTTATGGAAGGCACTGTCAAGACTCCAACCTTAGAACAAACCCAAGAAGCACTCTGTAACCTTCATTGTAAAGCGACCATTACAAGTGAGTTTTTATGGCCATATCAGGATTACCATGTTAGTAAGTTAGGACAGTTTCATTTACATGACCCCAGTTTTACTGTAGCCTCAAATAATGTCCACCCCAGTTTCAAAACTATCCCATATCAGGGACATATGTGTGCATGTATAGCTGTGTGCGTGTGCGCGTGTGTGCGTGTGTGCATGTGTACACTTGACATCTCCTTGCTGGAGATTTACTTATCTAAGATTTGTCTTAACCAATGAAACGTCTTGACATATTTGTTTGGAAGGCCTTGATTATTATTTCATTTGTTGTAAAAAAAGTGGTACTGTCTCTCTCGTACTCAAGTTTTAAGAGCAGAGGGGTACAGTGGCAACGACTATTCCAGGGAAACCACTTTTACGACGGCCTGGAAATGCTGAAGCTGATTCCAAAAGCACTTTACCTCGAAACAAGTAACACAGTTGGAAAAACAAGTGATCCAATTTCATTGGAATGCACTGAGATTTCCACCAACCGCTACAAAGGGCGGGGCTACATTCTAATAATGTCCAAGAAAAAGAAAGGCCTTAAGCACTTTGTCATGGAAAAGGGGCTGCCTGCACCCCAAAAGTACGATTTTTGTGATTCACTTGCTGATATTTCTAAATGCTAATTGTTCTGTGCAGTTTTTCAAAGACTGCTCCACTCCCACCTTTTCAAATTACTAACCCCACCTTAACCTGAAGGGACATGATGCTTGTTTATTGGGCCATAGCAAATCACCTAAACTTGTACCGCAATAGAAATGGAATTTGTTCATTAAAAAAAGAATAGTAATTGGTAATAATCATATTCAGTTTACATTGGCGTGGCTTTGCATAGAAAAGGGAATTGTATGGTGTTTAATTGTATTAGATTATTAATAGTAAAAGTTGGCAGGTTGTTTTCGGGTTTCTATCTGTTTTCTCATTGCTAAAGTGCCGATTGCCTTCTCTTTTCTCATTTAAGTGTCTCGGTCCAGAGGAGTTTCAAGAAAAGCTTTTCGAGCAAAGTATATGTAATTTTTATTGCAATATGAAAGTTTGTATGCACCATCAGCCATTTTGGGTATTTATTTGGGTATTTAATCTTTACCATATATAAATAACAGGTGAAATAATAATTATAATCCTTTTTGTCTGTTAAGCCTGGAAAAGAGTGAGAGACTAGCTTTGCACCTCGTGTACTAGAATACTTTGTCTCTATTGGACTTAAGTTGAAGACGCCCCTAAAATTTTCAAATAACCAAATTATCCGACTCAGATTAATACAGTGGTAGAAAGGTGGCAGAATGGATAGAACACTTAGCTATATCATTAATGCTTTAGGAATATCACTGCTTTAGCTCCTTATCAAATCAAGTCACTTACCATCTACGAGAAAGCAACTAACACTGACCAGTACCTCAATAACCTCTCACGCCATCCAATGTCAGCTTATAAAACCACATTGTTTGAAAGGGCAAATAGCGTCAGTTTTAACCCAACCAGCTGTAGAAAGGATGAAAGACACCTTCAAACGATTTTCTTATTCAATGAATATCAAGCTACTTACGCCTGGAGGGCCTTACACAGACGAGCTAGACCCAATCATATAAGCCTGCCAAAAAGCATATTCGCACTACAGATCTTTAAAAGAGTTGTACCTTATCACTTCAGAAGCCTGACGATGATAGAAGTAACCCTCGAAACGTATCTCAGTAAAGATTCATTGACGTTATCAGACAACTTTGTTGCATCAGTAAGCATACACACTCTCTTGAAGACCAGATCTAGTTTGGAAACTTTGAAACCTTTCTAGTGCTTTCCTACGTTCTTTGAAAGCAGTTACACTTTTCAGAATTTTTTTAGGTTGGATTTCCAATATATAATAACGTATTGTTGTTGGCGACTTTTTCGTCTTAGTGCTCAATCAGCCACAAGGAGAGACGGCGAAGTAATGTGATGGTGTAATGTGATGATAGTGATTTTTATTAAAAGCAACATAAATTTTGATTTATTAGTGTTACATTACTGGATTATGACTTATAAGCATCTTTATATGATTTTTCACCTTCAAAAAGATTGGGTTAGGTTCTTGCTTGATATTTTGAAATTTTTACAGCAGCTGTATTTTATTTCCATCAACTTTGGGAGTCATATCAGTAGAAGTTTTCTCTTTCAAAATCAAGCCAGGTTTTCATTATTGTAATAGCCAGCTCTCAGAATGTCTAAAATTGGTTTTTCCGAATTTACTGTCCCGGGTTGGAGTAGATGATACTATTTCAAAGAATACGTTTCTGTTCGTCAATCGAACAACAATCACAACTTTTGTGACCTTTTCATTTTTCTGAAAATTAACTTTTTGTGGTATCATTAGTCTAAAAAACCCATATATATTGGGTCACAGTGGCCAATTGTGGGCATACCCTCTCTGTGTTACGTGTTCGTGCCTCTGCCTCTCTGTCTCAGTCTCTTTCTTTCTCTCCTCTCTCTTGTATCTCATTATTGCATTCTAGCAGTTTTATTGCTACAGAATCTGCTATAAAATTATCATCACATGCTTCAGTTATTGACACATTGTCATCGTTCTCACCAAACAATTCATTTAAAGCATGTAATTATGAATGTGAAAGTATTACCCATATTCGACTCAGTATTATGTACAGTCATATTATCTTTGCTCTTATTAGTCATAAAAATTTCATTTTCTGTTTTTTTATCACTTTCTTAGGTTCTCTGGAAAAGAAAAACAACAATAGTAAAGTATTAAAAAGTATTAATATTACATTCTACTGTCTATAAAGAACAACAAAATACTGAAATATTTTGTATCTGGTTTTTATTAATCCTCTGAAATCTCAGTGTGGAAAGAGGGAAGAATATCAAAGAGGAATTTTTATTGTACTTGACCATTTTTATTCCAAATCTTATATACATTATAAAAATTATCATCTTTTCTGGTGTTCTTTAAATAAGTAATTCTTGTGTTATCTGGTACATCTTAAATGCAAATGTTTGCTTCTTTTCTTTCAAAATACGTAATGTTACAACAAGGACATATTTACAATAACGGCATAATTATATTAAAGTCATTGGTTCATGCATCTGCCTGAAATAAGTTTCAACAGTAGAATAATTTTCAAATCTCAGTGAAAGGTAAGAATTTCTGTTAAATTTTCTTTTTTGGGTATATTAAATTTTACTTCTATGTTTAATTGTTTCGCAATTAAGAAATACACATGCTATGATAAAGTTTATGAGGTATAGACTTTCATGGCTTCTGCAAAGTGGCCGTAAGTTTAAATAAAATTATCTGTTCTGCTTAGGAAGATGAAGAAGGAATGGAGTTTATGATTTTATTTCTAAGATTGCCCCTACCATTTATCAATATTACTCAAACAATCTACTTGAAAATCCGAAGTCTTCCTGTTGCCGCACTACCGTGTTTTTGTTTGGTTAAGCATAAGAGAAACAATAACTGCATCTAAACAAAGAAGATTGAGACGGATAAGGAATGGCCAGCTTATATATTCATATAGACATCTTCCAATTTACCTTTACAAATGCACCCCGTACTATCTAAAATGAGTATTTCGTTGTTAATTCTTACAACTTAAATACTTGTATTTCATCAAATACAAAGCTATTTTTGTTTACTTCTACTTTTTATTGTTTTTTCTTGTTCATATTTTTAACTGTCTTGAAAAAGCGGATCTTCGTCCTCCTCGGATGTAACACCATTTTCTTCTTGGGTTGAACTGGGGTACAAATAATCACGAACGTTTGCTAAGCCATTTAAAACGACAGCTCTCATAGCACTTCGTGAACTCGGTAAGCATCCGTCCGTCAACCATGCTAGTTTAGATGATGTTAGATCCAGTCTTTCAGTTTCTGTAACAGTCTTTGTACCAGTATATCCACCCATAACATATACCATGTTTCCAACAACACAAACCCCGCAATTACTTCTAGCAATTTTCAAATTTGGTCCAGGAAACCACCTATTTGTTTCTGGGTCGTACAATTCTGTTGAGCTTAAGCGCACTGCTCCGTTAAAACCACCAATTACCAGCAACCTACCATCAGGCAGTGCAACTGCTCCAGCCCCACTTCGTCTTGAACTCATTGAAGAGGCAAAATACCATGTGTTAGAAGCCTTGTTATAATACTCAATACTACTTAAGCTGTTGTTTCCAAATCCACCAATGAGATAAATTTTATTGTCCAGGACAACTGCGGCTGCGTCGCTTCTTGGCGTGTTGGTGTTACGAACCTTCCTCCACCTATTTTCTTGTATTGAATACTTTTCTACTGTCCTTAATCGTCTGTTTCCATCGAAGCCAGCCAGTGCGTATAGCTCGTTATCAAGATTTACGAGGGAAGCAAAACATCTTTTCCCATGCATTGGAGCAAGATCTGTCCATTTCATTGCAACTGGGTCAAATTTTCTCACAGAGTTTTGATAATTTTGACCATCATAGCCACCTAACATAAAGTAGCAAGAATAAGATTTCATTCAATTATGTATATATCAATAGCAGATATATTAAGACAAATAACTAACATTAATAAAAACATTAATAACAATTACGATACTGATCAGAATTTAAAGAAAATAATATCAAAAAATATATTTAAACTTCATATTAACAACTTTGAGCAATTGTCCTGGTCTTAAAAGAATACCTATTGCATACCATATCTATGTTGTCTACCAACAATATCAGCAATTTAATATCCTTACACAAAGGTGGTTAGCAAAGATATGTCACATTTAATCGACCAGAGCAGAAGAAATCTCTTAAACAAGGAAACATATATATATACATAAAAAAAAATATATATATACATATATATATATATATACATAAAAGGGATATAATAAGTTGGAAAGAATAAAAAAACTACACTATCCATTTCGACAAGCCTGTTTCCTGATTTTACTCACTCGTCAGGAAATGTACAAATAAAAATATTCCAGTAGCGCTTTATATATCTTATTTACAACTGGTGTTGGTACGCTTAAGTGTTCATTAACAAAAGTTTTTTTCTATGGCGGCAAGAAGATATAAGTTCCTTTCTTTTGTTCAAAGTGGCTAATTGTGGGCGGTAGATTTTTTTGTTCTTAGTACTATTTGTAGAGGTGTCGTTTGGCTTTTGTGAGTTAAGAATGTGTTTATTGTGGATCTCGATGATTTGTTTTGTGTTGTTCATACAGCTGTAACTAATTTTGATGTTGTTTCGGTTAAAGATTTTGCGTAGGATGTGGTCTTTAGGGTGTTTATCGATTAGGGTGATGAATCTGTGTCCGATACTGGTGCTGACATTTTTGCTGTATGGCGGGTTGTACCAAAGTATATTGTTTCGTTTTCTGTTTCTACGTCTGGTATTTGGGGTCGGTTCGTAGTGCAGTTTGTATTTGTATCCACTGTCGTGTGTGACAGTGGATACAAATCGCATTCTTAACTCACAAAAGCCAAACGACACCGCTACAAACAGTACTAAGAACAAAAAAACATGCAACTGCCGACAAAACAACACATGCCCACTTAACGGCAACTGTCTACAAAAATCGGTTGTCTACCAAGCAATCGTAATACGCAAAGACAACAACACCACCGAAACATACATAGGACTCACAGAAAACGAATTCAAAACCAGGTACAGGAGTCACATCGCATCTTTTCGACACAAAAAATACAGAAACTCGACGGAACTCAGCAAGTACATCTGGACATTAAAAGACGGAAATATAGACCATACAATGTCTTGGAGAATCCTTTCACCAAACCGACCCTACAATAACACAAACAAAAGATGCAACCTCTGCATCAAAGAAAAATTCCTAATAATCTACCACCCACAATTAGCCACTTTGAACAAAAGAAACGAACTTGTATATTCTTGCTGCCATAGAAAAAAACTTTTGTTAATGAACACTTAAGCGTACCAACACCAGTTGTAAATAAGATATATAAAGCGCTACTGGAATATTTTTATTTGTACATTTCCTGACGAGTGAGTAAAATCAGGAAACAGGCTTGTCGAAATGGATAGTGTAGTTTTTTTATTCTTTCCAACTTATTATATCTCTTTTATTACGCTCTGCATTTATGTATCGAGCACTCTAATACGGTTAACCGAATTGAATGTACCATATATATATATACATATATACATATATGTACATATATATACTTTATTCTTACTCATTATCATCATCTTAATCATTATTCTTAATCATCATTTTACATTTTTCATCACGCTTCACCTTAGTTCTATCCTTCATACATCATTATTTTTCTTTCTCTCTGCGAATAGTTCATTCTTATAGTTTTTCGTTGTGTTGTCCTTTGTGTTGTGGTGTGGATTGTTCATGTATGGATTGTTCCATTATTGTCATTTTATCAGCCAGTTCCATCTTTGGCTAAAGTTTTCTGAGTGTTTCACTCTAATACTATATATATATACATACATATATATATATACATGTATGTACATATATATATAATCATTTAAGCAGACTCTTTTTCACATTAAAGGTTTAGGCATAGGGAAATGCTGGAGTTGATACTACTATTTCTTCTAAACGCCCTCCAAATCGCCTTTCCATTACCAGTCCTTATCCCACACCAACTATACAAACAAAATGAAATGCAAAAGTAACGCATAAAGCCTTAAAAAGTAAAATATAACGTAGCTTAATGCAAGCTGCAGTGTTGCACACTTGTTTTTATGTAGAAGAGGTACAATTAGTTAATTAGTTGGCTGTCGAGAGAAAACATGAATACTTGAATGGGCAACCAGACCTGTCTTTGATCTAGCAGAAAAACCCCATTCATGACATAAGCCAGCATTCAACGGGTACCAGTTGAGAACGAAGCTTTGGCAGAGTTCTTATGTTATTGTGATGATAAATTTTACTTTATTCAAAGTTTAACTATTCATGAACAAAGTAATTTAGGCTTTACTATCAATAGCAAACTAACCCTAATTCATACTTTTGATGTTTCTCGGTCTCAAATGTTGTTTCGACCATTTTTGTCCACACATCCCAGCTAAACTATTAAGATTACATTAACTCCATAAATATTGTACGCCGCTGATATTTCACTATTTCTTATTTTTTTGTCGCTCCATACAACCTGTTCAAGCTCTGAACTGTACTTGCTGTAGAGAGCACACTACTCAGGACTGTAACGCAACGTGATTAAGGCAACTGCTTTCTAGCTTTGCTTTATTTTGTTTCCAATGAAACCTTGTAGGTTTTCCCAGAGCGTCTCGTCTTCACAAGAACAATTTGCTGACACCTGAAGCAATATTTTTACTGGTATCGAGAGTGTGAAAGAGAATTTAGACAATTCTTCACAACCCAGGGAGACTTGTCATTGGTTTACTGCAACAGCATTACTGCTTTAATGAAATCAATGGAGATGGACCATGTTGCTACGGATTGGAGACTTTTCATCGGCTTGTCCGGCAGAAATCTCAAGGCAGTTCTCTTTCACATTGGAAAAAAATACTTTTCGATTCCAATTGGTCATTCTGTGCAAATGAAAGAAACCCACGACAACATAGATCAGTTGCTGTCTGCTCTGAACTACTACGACTACGGTTGGTTGATTTGTGGAGATTTTAAGATAGTTGGATAGGTTTTAGGGCTAGAGGGTGGGTACACAAAGTATCCATGCTGTCTGTGTTTGTGGGACAGAAGTGCTGATGAAAACATTATATTAGACAAGAATATTCAACATGGCAAGGGCTGGAACCTGGTTCACAAAATATTCAGTTTAGTCCTCTTGTTGAACCAAACAAGATATTACTTTCACCCTTAAAATATCAAATTGGAACTTTGCAAAGGCAATGGACAGGGAAGGGAGAGGGTTTACTTTCCTTCAGCAGACGTTTCCTTGGATAAGCTTTCAAAAGCTTAAGGCTGGTATTTTTAATGGGCCTCAGATACAGGAACTCATGAAGAACTCAATGTTCGACGATGCGCTGAGTGTAGCTGAACTGTCTGCTTGGCTGTCGCTTAAGCCAGTAATTATAACCTTTTTTGGAAACAACCGGAGTGAGAATACGAGAAGAAAGTCGACGAACGCCTGACGAACTTTCATAAATTAGGGGCTCTCATGTCAGTCAAAATGCACTTTCTACGGTCCCACTTAGAATGTTTCCTTCAGAATGGTGGAGACTTAAGTGATGAACAGGGAGAGCATTTCGACCAGGACGTTTGTGTCATGGAAGAATGCTACCAAGGCTGGTTGGATGTGAAGTTCCTTGCAGACAACTGTTGGTATTTGAAACGAGACGTGATGGCTACTCAACAATGGAGAAGGTCACTAAAGAGGCCCTTCAGCCATAATTCAGCCTTCAGTTTAGATTTTGCATAGCAAACTACCCAAGAATCAGCTATTCCATGCTTAACCTTTAAAACTTCACAGGCTGGTGAAATAAAAGTCCAGAGACGAAATTTGACACGCTGAGCATTGATCCGAATTATCGTGTCCTATTAATCACAGGACTACCCAAAGACGTCTTCAAGGCATTCAGAATGTTCGAAATGTTTCTTTGAGGAGTTTTAAGACGTCATATGTCTCTTTGAATGTTATTAAAAGACAAAATTACTACTTATGAATGATAACTCACTAAAGTTTTGGAAAACATCTATCTAAAAAAAGCTTTTCTGGATTTTAATAAGATGGTGAAAGCCTTGTGGGAGGAGTATGATGAGTTGCAACCTACAAATGGTGATATTTGAATTAACAAAACTCTACCCTTTTGATATCATGATTTACTATATATATATATATGAAATACAAGTACTCCAAACACCTTTTTTTGCGTGACGTATACATTTCATTCAGAGACAAACAAGTTGTCAAAGGTAAGCTACGTGGTTATCAAAGCCCAAAAACGTTCTTAAAATTACATTACAAAAAAGTCCTAAAGCCGCTACCGATTAATTAAATCTGATTGTAAGGAATATTTACCAATTGTAAAAGAAAAGAATATTTCTTACCAGAGGTACATATGAGGTATGTCTGTCCCAATTACAAAAAAACAGCCTCTATTACAAAACAGTTATGAGAGAAAATGTAGCAATGTATTAAAAATCAACTGTAGCAAGGGCAAATGATGTCTCGTGAAAGACTATACTTGTCGTGTACAGTTGGACTGGATGGACAAGGTTGAAAAGTGAGACACTCATTCTTTGACTCAAGTTGTCATGATTCCCTAATCAGATCGTAGCATCCTTCTCTCTAGTTTGATACCTGAAAAAATTTGTTCTGAAATATTTAATTTTGATAAGCATATAAAAATACAATATCAATGATCTTTTTTTAAATTCAGGGTAAATGGTAAGTAAATAGGTAATATGATCTTCTATATTTTCTCCAGAAACGAGGAGAACAAATTTGTTGAATCTTGTTGTTGCATCTTGTTGTTGAAATTTAAGTACCAAAGTTTGTTTCTCTTTAGCAGGCATGATGTTAGCCTTTCTTACCCCCCAAAATGGGAGATATTTGATTCTGAGAGTAATATCCCGTTTTCTTGTTGATACCAGAGTAGCTTTTCTTTTTTCTTGCTGTGAGGCAACATACAATGTCTGGTATTGTAATCTATTTATATAATCTTTGGCAATGTCATATACACCAAAATTTTATTATGGTGCAGATAATGGAAAAGACAGACCCATTATGATACGGGTATAATTAATTTTAATGACCATTTGAGATCTGTTTAATAAATAAATAATATCTAGTCAACACCAAGTTATATTCTTTGTTTGAATTATAATAGCCAAAATTCCTTGATGAGTCTTTAGACCTAACTGCCAGTGTTTGCACTGAGTACCAGGTTTCGCAGCTACGATATTAAGATTCATTGCAATAGGAATTATAGCAAAACTACCAATGAGTATTTCAATAGGGCTGAAATTTTGGATTTAAAACTTTTAATGGTATATTTATAAACAGCAGTGCATTATTAAAATTCTACTTCAAACCAGTCCTATAAAGACGGAGCCAGAGTGTTATATTTGTACTACTTTTTAATTTTTGACGAACCCAATTTTAATGTGAGATAATTTTGAGATTTACAAATTCCCGAAACGCGCCAAATTTGTTTCATCAAATTTGTTGCATCAATAATATCATGCTGTGATATCACAACTATATAAAATGTTGTGTTGATGTGTGATGATGTGTTGTCACTCACTATTGCTATGCTTACTTGAAATCCATGACCGTCCTTGACAATGTAAAATGATGGCTTCTATGGGGAAACAAGCTTGTTTTTCCTTGGATATCACAACTATATAAAATGTTGTGTTAATGTGTGATGATGTGTTGTCACTGACTATCGCTACGCTTATTTGAAATCCATGACCGTCTTTGACAATGTGAAATGATGGCTCCTATGGGGGGAACAAGCTTGTTTTTTCTGGACGGATTTCGGAAAATAGAGTTTTCTGTTCTTGTTACTTGCCGGGCAGTGCTTAGCTCTTACGCACATTTCATATGCGTTTATTTCATTTGCCTTAACGTCACTTATCTTGAACTAGGTGCTAGTGAAAAACTGAGGTCGTTAACTTCTGTTACACCAGTGAATTAGTGCTTCATACAATTATTTGGTTGTTTCTAATTTCGATATGGCTATTTAAAGTCTCTCATAGTGAGAACTATGCCCCTGAAAGTCATCTTATCAATCCCGAAGTTTATATTTGACTTTATTTGTTCACTTGTTATTCCCAACTTATGTTATACTTAGCTCTCAATTTACCATATCATTCCTTTTATCCTGGCAGCCCTTTATCGGAATAATTTTTGACATGAAACATATCAAAAAAAAGGAGAAGCAAAATTTTACAGATTAGTCGCAAGTAAGTTCTGGTGATCGTGGAATTAGAACAAGTAGTAGGGAACTGTGCGGTTAAAATGTCAATCATAGGCCATGATGCAGAAGAAATTGATGAAATCTACAATAAATTCGAAGAGGTGGCAGAAACGAATAAAAATCACGTCGTAGTGATGCTGGGACGTTAGATTGCAGTAGGAATAAAATGGAGATCAGTAAATGATAATCGCTAGTATGGAGAGAAAAATTTTAAAAACCCTGTAAAACTCCACAGGCATAGAAGAAATGTAATTGCAAATACATAGCTTCAACCAACTAGAATGTAGAACACATAGCAAAGTTTAAGTGACAGTAGAAGATATTAGATTGATTATACTCCTGTGAAATAGATAGACAGGAATAACATTAAGAATATATACATCCACCCAGAGGCCGACTGCTTTTGATTAATTTGCGGTACAAATGCCTACAATAGTGAAACTAAAATAGATCAAGAAAAGAAAGAAAAGATAAAAGTAGTATTCAAAGAAAGATTGAAAAAAAGCAATGGATTATGAAAATGAAAAATGTTTTTTTTAATTATCAATTTTAAGAAAAAAATCAAAGAATATGCAAAGAAAACGGTATCATTAAAATGCAAATGAAGAAATTATCCTCAAAGAAGGTAACTGAGGAAGAAGCTATTGGTTAAAAAATTGAAAAGATCAATGAAGAGTGGAAAGAACATCGTATCAGTACTTAAGAGCAAAAGAAACAATAATGGAAACTAAATGTTAAAGTTAAAAGAAAGGTAGTAATTGCAAGAGAAAAGTTGTGAGAAAAAAAATATGATAAGATACTGACAGAAAAGAAAGATTGGATTTAGTGTATGGAAAAGTGAGGCAGCTCTTCAGTTAGGAAGAAATGAATAATGCAAACACAATAGGAAAGGGGGTTCAGATGTGAAAAGAACCTGACCAGGTACAAAGTAGACTTTATCCTACAGATGGTTAATACTTTTTGGTATACAGTCTACAGGTGGCAGTAAGTATTTGATTAACTGGAGAAGCTTCATCTAAAGTAAATTACCAATTATATGACTGTGTCAAATTTCCACTGAAGCAAATCTAAAGACAGATCTAATGATTGAGAGAGTATACCCAGTTTTTTATAGCCTATCTCTATCTTGCTCAGCTACTACACCTCATAAACCTAATTTTTTTGTATAATATCACCAAGGACAGATTGACTCGCGTAGCTCTATACTTACCTAATCCATTAATTCATGTTAAAAGATCATCACATGGACAAAGAGAGTTTATGCAGATAGAACAGGAGTCATTGATAACGTAGGAACTAGGCAGTCGTAATTTTAGTAGATTTCTGCCATTCTTTCTTAGGAAATAAAATTTAGTAATTTCTTAGGAGGTAGTAAATCAAGTTGATGTGATACATAACCTTGATTCTTTCTCGGCGCTTGGTCTAATAATATTCGGACCAGAGTTTAAAAGCTGTTCTTCTGCAAAATGGAGAAGTACACCCACCCTTTTCAGTCGTTCTTACTGTAGGACTGAAAAAACGTACCAGACAAATAAAGACTTTTGGATTGTTTGCAGCATTAGCATCACGAATGGCAAATATATGGGAACTTAAAAATCATTAGATTAGTTATGGGTTTTCAACAAAGATATACGAAATACAACTACTTATTGTGTCTAATGGGTTGTGGAGACAACAGCTAATATTACAAATGGTATTTATGGCCAAAGAGGAAAAAGTTCAAGGTAGGGGAAATTAATGTAAAACATGAGTATTTGGTTATGTCGAAAAAATTTTTGTTTCTCCCAGTTCATATAAAACTGGGACGCGTGAAGGAAACTGTACAGGAGCTAGACAAAGATGGCGAAACATTCAAAAAGTTAGAGCGTACACTACCCAAAATCAGTCAAGTTAAACTTGGGTGAGGAATTTTTATTGGAAATATTGGCCTTGAAACTAATAGACTTTTTAAAATCATTAGATACGTGTTTGAGAACTTGATCAACTTGAAACTGCTAAAGAATCTAAGGAAGAGTCTTCCTTTGGATTTTGTTATCTCTATTCAAATATCAGCTGTTTTTTAAATGTTATGTCTTGTAGAGGATAAAGGAGCCATAGGGGGTCCCTTTTCTTTAGAGTTACAGATCGTAAGGTTTTTGACAGTGTATGTCAGGCTTCTCTCTTGTTTACACTCAAATTAAACGTAAATAGAGGTTGTCTGGACATCTCTTAATTGTCTATGAATAATAACAGTCTTAAGATCTTCCATGTTTAGTTTTCCGGTTACTTTTTCTTTTAATAATCTAGTGAAACAAGGTTCTGTTCTAAATCCTGCCCTGTTGCTCTTTTTCATCAACAATCTTTATTATTCTGAATTGTAAAGGTGACACTATTTTGTCTTCCAATTGTGATCAGCCCTCAAATTTGCCATTCAAAGACAAAACAGCGTCTGAATTGTAGATAGATCTAAAAACTCTCAAGGAGTTGGGCGCTGTATGATTTTTGACTTTCAGTACTGAGAAGACACTATATGATTATATTTTTCATTTATTTAATAATATTGAATATATATACATATATATATATTTAATATTTGTAAGATGAGCAGCTATCAATCATGCTACTGCATACTTCCATGTCAGTAAGGGAAAGTTTTAACTGGTTATCCAAGTCTGTCTCTACACTCTTTGGTCCTTTTAATGCATTGTATGAGTTCATTGTATAATGAAGCTTTGTTGTATCTTTACGAGTTATTATTACACGCTTTGTGGAATATTTGGGTTACCTTTAGGATTGTGCACCTGTCTGTTATCTTTAGGCCTTTGGTTTAATTCATAATCAGGTCTCACGTGGATTTAGAGCTGAAACGTCCCTCTCTGTTCAGCCAATTTCTCATAATTCAGATGATGGTTCCTCAACTTATTTTATAGAATATTTTTGCTCTGGAAAGCTGGGATATTTCTCTTCTTTTGTGAGAGCAAGTTCTCTAATTTACTTTTTACGGCCTTTGGTTACTTAAAATATACCAAGGACAACTAATAACTGTGTTGAAAGCTTTTATTTCAGGACAACTAGGCTGTAGAACTCTTTTGCCCTCGTCCTTTACTAATCTTTTTCTCTCTCCTCTAACATTGACAGCTTTAAGTCTGATATGAACTTTATGGGCCCTCTGGGTTACATTTTTGCGTTTGCTCATTACCGTTTATTCAGAGAAGGTGGCTTCACACCTACAAGTGGAGCGTTACCTTGTATGAAATTGAACCATTCAAAAATCTAAAAGAATGGCGTACGTACTAATAAATGACCAAAAAGATGGAAAAAATACTAGAGTTAAAGCTATCAGTTTTAAAAGACGGCCGAAATAGACAATTTCCTCTAGTGAAAGTCATTCCAAAAACATTCAGAATCTCTACTCATATAAATTATTATTTGCAATAGACTGTGGACACTCTAAAGTAATTATTTCATTGTAAACTAAGGGTGGTTTTAAAATACCTGCAATTGATTAGATTTAACTTTCCAAGGTAATGAATTGGAAATATCTTAAGTTTGTAAAGTCTACAAGTCCTTTAACCACATTCAGCTCCTTCATGCTTTGGTTGATAATTTTCAGGAAATGAAGATTGATTGGAGAATCAAACGAATTAAAAACCGCTTACAACTTTTTCCAAAGATAAGGCCACTTATTGAAAAAGTCCATTGAAGATGGAAGTGACATAATGACACTTCAGTCTTCAAACAACTTCAATTTTTGACCACCATAGCACTTATGGAAATCTCCCTAGTCAATCCCCAAACAACTTCCATTTTAGACCACCATAGCACTTATGGCAATCTCCCTAGTCAGTTCTTCAAACAACTTCAATTTTAGAGATCTGCGGATTGTAACAACACAAAAAAATGCTAAATTAAAAATTTCAGAATGTATCCTATTAAGTAAAAACTTAAACTGTTATGCATTTTTTCTTGCATTGTATTGGCAGACTTGCAGGTCATAATTCTATTTTCATAGTTAAGTAAAGGTTTTGATAAGTTCAGGAATTTCTCTATGTGCCTAACGTCTTTTAAATTGCAAGAGACCAAAAAACAGTGGAAGTCGCATGCAATTGAACAACCTGCATCACCTAATAAATTGCAATTTATTAGTTGATGCAGATTTATCTATCCATCTATCTATCTATTTATCTATCTATCAATTTATCTATCTATCAATTTATCTATCTATCTATTTATCTATCCATCTATTTATTTATTTCATTCTCTCTCTCTCTCTCTCTCTCTCTCTCTCTCTCTCTCTTTAATCCATAATTTTTTGTAACTGATCTTTTTTCCCTATGAAGTAGCACCCATTTCGCATATAGTATTTGTGGATTTAGTAAGAAGATACTTGCTCTAAATATAACAACAGCACAATACCTGTCATGTAGATATTTCCAAGTGCCTCAGCCATACCATAGTAACACCGTCGGCAATTTTTAACTTTTGTATTTGCTATCCAAGTCGAGGAATTTGGGTTATATACCTCTACTTTATCAATGGTTCTTCCTTCATTCCACCCTCCCATCAAGAGAACAATCTGTGCTGGAATACGGGCAACTGTAGAAAAGCACATTATTTCCTTATCCGGATGTCCTTCTGGAGTGTTGCTTCCTTTAATGTGATGATCGAAACAGAAATTGTAAATTTTTTTCAAAAGTTGTTGTGGTACTGCACTTTTAAGGTATTTATCATTCATAACTTCACTTCGTAGGGTTTCCAGATTCATAAGTGGGAACCGAATTAAAGAAATCAGACTGCTTAAATACTTTTTCCTTTCTGTTGGGTTAAGTTTTACCCATTTTTTTACGACTCTATAGACCTCTAATTCATTGCGAACATTTAATTCATCAGTGAGAAGAAACTCCCTAAAATGCTCTATCTCCATGGTGGTGAATTCCTCTGATTCGGAAAAATCAAGAAAATTATGAAGCAGATATTTTGTAGCTGCATTGGATAACTTGTGGTCACTTCGTAAAAGTGCAAGGCATCTAAATCCATAACAATTAGAATGATGCAGGCGTGAAGCTAAAAAATCACTGCACAGCGCCACAATATCTTTAATCTGCAATCGATCAGCGAGGTGATATAGATCTAATGCTGTTTCTTCCCTAAGATCTAAATTTCCGGTGTAAATGAAGTCAAGCAGCATCTCTAGCGTTTTGCAGTTGGCATCATGAAGCTGCACTATTCCAGTTTCCTTTTCCTTGTAGTCCCTGCTAAGCATAGCCCTAAAATAAGGGCTTACCGCAGCTAAAATCACACGATGTGTGAAGAATTTCTTGTTTCCAGCTGCATGAATTACAACATCACAAAATTCACATGACTGGCGTAGCTCATTTAGACTACTCAGAATATGCTCCATTTAAGCTTTATTTCATGGTAATACTGCTTGCCAAGAGAATTGCTATACTTGCTTTGTTAAAATTATTTACAGTAATCTTAATTTAAACAGTAGCCCGTGACGTCAAATTAACAGAATATTTTTCGAAACGAACCAATCTCTAGTTAATTAATGACGTCATATGAGATAACCGATCTTCGATTTGCCATCGGACCAAGGAATCACGTTGCTACGAAATTATAAAATCCTCAAAACCAGAACAAGTACATAACGAACTGAGTAAAGTTAGAAAAGAAATGGATCAGGTAGCAGATGCTATCCAGTGTATCCTAGAACCTATAACAGATAAAAGCAATTTGAACAACATTTTTCATTTTTGAAGGCATTATTATCATCATTATGTTCATTTTATTGGTTCTCAGATTTAAGAATTTTTTTCATCTGCTCCATGTATAATGAAATCGCACAACACCTAACAGTTTTCATTTTTCATCACACCTATTGGTTTCTGGTTATACCATATACTAGCTCTGTCAAATGCCATGTACAATGGCAAATTTCTCACGAAGTTGCCAATGCCATATTATGCCAATATACTACACTCTCCAGACAAATGATTTTCACCCTCCTATCTTTCTCGACACAGTATACACCACAGCATATCGACGTTTTTGTCAATGTAAAACTTTGTATAGTTAAACCTCTTCCACCCTTTTCCCTGCCGACATAAATTCTTGAAACATCACTACGTGGGTGAAACTCCTTATAAGCGATGATTATCTTTCTAATTTTTCAATCAATGTCTTGTAGCTCTTCTCTGTTTAATTTAGTTAACTCCGCTCCATATCTCCTCAAAGAAACTACCCAGGTACTCGTTGCTTTTTGAAAATTAATTTATTATTACTATTGCTACTGCTACTATTACTACTACTACCGCTACTACTACTACTACTACTACTACTACTACTACTACTACTACTACTACTATTACTATTACTATTATTATTATTTTCATGTAAACGCACTGGGTTAGATGGATATTCCAGGTATTATTCATTTATCTACGCTCAGCCCCTACCTTGGGTTTAGAGACGTAGCACTTTCCTCAAAATATGCATACTCTCCAGAAGTGCTGCTGTCTGCACGCTTCCAATGTTAGGAATTTCCAGCGACTTGTGGAAACGATCTAAGTGTTTAGATATGGTGCCTAAACAACCGACCACAATAGGTACTATTTTAACAGAAACTTTATGGATCCTTTCAATTTCAAAGGCCAAATCCTGGTATTTTTCAATCTTCCAAATTTCTGTTATAGTAACATTTTGATCGGCTGGGAAAGCGATGTCAATTAGTGTCCAATTGTTTTTCTGCTTGTCAATTATCGTGATATCAGGTCGGTTGTGGGGTAGACCTTCCTCTTTAAAGATTGTCATATCCCACAAAATTTTGACTTTTTCATTCTCCGTTGTTGTTAATGGCTAATGATCGTACCATTTGCTGCAGCATTCAACACTGTATATTTTGTAAAGTTCCCAATGCACTTTAGTTGCAACTTTATCGTGTCTCTGCTTTTAGGCCTTCTGGGCGAGTTTAGTGCAGCCACCAGCTAAATGTCGTACTGTTTCTGAAGTCTTTCCGCACAATCTGCATTTATCATTGTCGATAGATTTATCTATCTTACATTTGATACTGTTGGTTCTAAACGCTTGTTCCTGTGCAGCTAGCACCATACCTTCTGTTTCCTTCTTCTAGAAACCATTCCTCAACCATCTCCACGATTCTGTGTCAGCAATATGTTTAATTAAAGATATTGCTTAGATAGAAGCACTCCATCACAAACTTATTGATTTCTTTCGTCCAATTCAATCTGGCAGTAGTAGGATGACGACCGGGCCTGTGCTGCTCTGCCACAAGACACCTGCCGGACGAGGTACCTTCACATGAAGTTCCGGTAACATTAAAGTCGTTATTTATGTTTCCAGTACTTTCCATATTTCACTCAGAGGTTGGTTTGGGTAAAGTTTTCCTTCCCTGGTATTTTTATCGAGACACAATCTCTAGGAGTTTTACCAACCAAAGCTAAAGATCTATTCCTGACCATAAGACACAACTACATCCCACCAGACGCCAACCTGGTATTTACAACTGCGGTTGGTTTAATGTTCTGAGTTTTCCTTCTCATGGGACGATTCCCAACTAAGACTTACGACCTTGTCCTGGCCAGACAGACTAAACTCCGCCGGATGTCAATCCTGTATTTCAAAGCCTCGGAGTAATCATTATTATTATTATCATTATTATTATTATTATTATTTATATTAATACTACTATCAAATATCTGTACAGGAATGTTCATTCAGTTGTATTATATTTTTAAAATATGTAGAGATCTATCAACGGAGTCCCGTAAAACAAAATCAATAAAATTACTGGTAAAACATTAAAATTTGCCTACTACATAAAAGTTTATGCATATATATATATATTGAAAGAATTTATTGATTTTCAATATAATGGTTTGTTAAGTAAAATCTTTTTTAAAAATTGTAAAATCCTCTACTCATGCGTAGCATAACGAGTCTCGTTCCGTTTTCCATAAGAGTTTTGGTCGGATCTGCTCACTAAAGCCCATGGTTATTTATCCTTTAAAACAAATACGACTGTACTCCACTTATTTTTGCGCCTAAGAGTACTGGATTAATAAGAAATTCATGGCGAGGTTAAGTTTATGTCAAACACCTATAAAGAATACTTTGATAAGTGGTTAAAAACTAAAGCCAAACGTTATGGGGATAATTTCACATTTATGCAAGAGTGAATAAAAATAGGTCGTCAGTCTTTTTAAAAACAATGGTAAACATTAGCAAAAATTGGAAAATGTTGTTAAGGTTGAAAGTGTCGAAATTAACTTTGATGATAAAAAATACACAATAACCATAAAAAAAAATCTTTACCAATACTATCGCCACTAATTTTATTAACTTTCATTATTTGGAGTTTCTTTAAGGAAACAGGTCAATAGGGATATCCGCCAACATATAAAGAAAAACCAATGCATTACTGTGTAGCCCCTTTTGAATCACATAGTTAAGATAAAAATAGGGGTACATTTCATTGAGGAGTTTTTGCAGTGCTTGCCCATAAGAAGAATGATTGAAATAACAGATCTCACCGATTTTGGGAGAAGTTGCCTAAATTTCCAAAAACAATATTAAGCGGAAAACTACTATTGAATAAACTATATCTATTTTTGTGAAAAAAACTTAGTACTCAAGCACTCCTAAGGGGAGGTGAAGTCTACAAAGAATCTCGCAGAACAAATCCATGGTTAAATAGAATAAATCCACATTGACGTAAAATGAATATACTAGAATCAGGTAGACCATTGAATAGTACTGCCATTTAAGTGTCTTATGAAAACCTTTGCAGTTTTTTCTGCAACAGCCAATTTGAATCACGCTAAATCTCAATCACTGTGTGTCTGAAGAATGTGTCAAGTTCCTGATAGTTTTGCTTGGCTACAAAACCAATTGATTGAGATGTAAATATGATTGATTCGGCACTGATATGTGGTGCTTGGTCCTGGTTACTGACGTAAGACAACATCCAGTGTAAAGGACCCTAATTAGAGCTTGGGAGGAGTGTGGAGTCACCCCTTAGCTGCCATTGCTCCCAGAGCCATCCTAGCTCGGAGTGGTGGCAATTGCCTGGTGTCCAACTATGGGTCAAAGAGTCTGGAGAAAGAACTTCGGCAGTCTACCTCAGTAAAGGCTCAGTCACTCACTATGTTGCAACGAAAGAACACCAGGTCAAACGGCGTACACAGAAACCATCAAGAGTCATCTTATGAAGATTCTGCCTCCCGTAACGATGTACTGTTAGGGTCACAAGGTCCTCATTACTTCAGCCAATGACTGTGATCACATAATCTCACAACATCCTATCTGCCAAAAGCTTCAATCTGAAACAATCAAGACTGGCTCGTGGCATTTTCAAACAATATATAACAATATATCTAAACAGGAGAAATAGACCTTTTGCTAGAGAAGCACAGAATGAAGACCCACTGTTTAGGCCTATGCGTGGTCAGGTGTCCCAGTACAGGAAATTTCACGAAGAACAACAGACGTATTCTCTTCTTAGGAAACCAACAAGTATGATTATGGTGTTCCATGATTATGGTGTCCCACTTGTTTTTAACAAGTGGGACACCATAATCATTTCAAATTCAAACATCTCGTTCTGGCTAAAGAAGGAAGGCATGATGATAGACAAAATCAAATTTAGCTCCTTCGATGTTAACCTCATCGTAGCCTATGCTTAGACAGTGGTATTGTCTGATCAGGATATCTATTCCTTCTAACAGTCCATAGCTGCGATGTTTTCTACATGTAAATCAAAAGAAATGAAAATCATCATGGGAGATTGCAATGCCAAAGTCAGCAGGGGAAAAGATTGCAGGATTGTCTGACTTCATGGATTTGGGGAACGAAATGAGGGGAGACAGACCCTGATCGATTTTGCATGATTTTGTCAACATAAACACGTGGTTTGATGTACGCCCATGTAGAAGATACATATGAAAAATATCTAGGAACAGAGTTTGAAATCGCATCAGCTATATCGTAATCAACTCGAGATGTAGAAATCTGATTAAAAAGTCTCATACCTACCCAGGTATTGATATCGATTCCGATCACAATACTGATTGCCAAAATCAAGTTCTATTCTACGTTCGTAAAAAAAATCTACAAGAAAGGCAAAGTTTTCTTTGTTTCAGCCGCAAGACAACAACGAAATACCCTCAGATTTAAGACATAAGTGCTCAAAGATCTGCCAACTCCACTCCCAACAGACATTGACGAACACTTTCAATGTATCACAGAAAGCAATCCTTACAATGGAAAGAAAAACCGCCCCCTCCTACTGGTTTAACTTGGAACTTGAGTATCTGCTGAGGAAACATTGGATCTCGAATTCTAATCCAGTACAGTACAGACTAGCTAATCAAGAGTTTTGAAAGAAATGTAAAGACAGAAAGGAGAAGTGGCTCGACGAAAAATGTAAGGAAGTTGCAAATCTCAGCTGCAATGCTTACCATTGTATAAAACGATCAACGAGATCGCAGCTGAACGACCCTTACCTCCTACCGAATGCTTCAAAGATGCAATTAGTCACTTTTCACAAGAACATCAGGAAATTGCCACCCGGCAGGAAGATTACATTCAAGATCTCTTCTCTGACGATCAAAACCTGGAGGAAGTCTTACTAGTATTTGTAGAAACTGCCTCTTTTTCCTTAAGGGCAGAGGTCAAGTGGCCCACTGACCGACCTTAAAACAGGAAAACAGCTGGATCAGAAAAGGTGTACACAGACGTGGATCTGTTGTAAAGAATTATTTCGGAAATCCAAGAGAAAGGAAATTTTTCAAAGACATGCTTCAATTAATTTTTTTGGCCCTACCATAGGCATCTGGTACTGTGGACTGTACCAGTCATTGCAATATCAGCCTCATGTCACAATTGCTAAATATTCTGTTGAAAATCACTATGTAGAGAATCAGGCGACAATTACTACATAAAATCCGACAGAATCAGTTCGTACTTATGAACGATCGAGGTTCAAGAAACACTATTATTATCGTGACAACTCTAGGTAAGGGAGCAATACAACATCAACAGTATCCCTTCTTTCTCTTCGTTGACTATCAAAAAGCCTTTGGTAAGTTAGTCACTGTGTGCCATTTCAAAAAACTCAACAAACCTGAGATCGATGACAAGGATAAGGAAGCAGTTATATCTGTCTACCCGACCAACGTACGGCAGTAAGATTTCTAGAAAGAATAACCAACTGCTTTCTTCTTAAGACAGGTGTACGGTGGGGTTGTGTGACGTCACTAGACCTATTTAATCTGTATTCAGAAAATTCTTCGTGAGCCCAATGATTGTGCTGAAAGTATTGTTGCCAACAGACCCAGGGCAAATAAAGAAATGCAGATGGCACTTCCTCTTGCTTTGTCTGTTCAAGATCTCTAGAAGCTGCTTGATGCGATACAGTTCTTGCCATTAGTAAGTCCATTGGCCTCATCGCCAACAAGAAAACCAACGTGATGGTTCTTCCGAAGTCAGAGATAGAGAAAGAGATGCTGATCGTATAATAGAATAGCTACTTGAAACCTGACATTTATCAAAATAGTCTTCAAGTAAATCGATTGTGTCACAGCTGAGTCAAATCTAAGGATGTCATTACTCAAGAATACTAGCCTAAAATTGAACCACTTGGAGTTTTCATATGATCTTTTAAAACAGCTTATGTCTTAAATGGGGCATTATTTAATAATCCAATTCCTTCTCAAAAAATTTTGGTAGCCTTCCCAGTATATAAATGGTTATTGGTGGTGGCCCATTATTACATTGGCAAAAATAATCAGCTCTAAGTGTTGTATGTTTATTCAATACAGCAGTAATTTGAAAACAAAGTAAGCTGTCTTTAAAGTTGTTTATGATAGTTTGGCCAACAATCGATTATCATGACGAATGTTTGAAGGATAAAGCTCATACTGTTATATCGCCACTGCAATAAAAACACAATGTAGTCGAGAAAGATCAGCTTATTTTCTTCCAAAGTTAGTAAAAATGACATTCTACCACACTACCAAATATCCAAAAGGAAACAAGTTTAATGCACGTCAAGTCAGTTTAATTATGATGCAGACAGACAAAATTACAAGCTGCTCTTCATATTCATACATAAGAAAATGTAGTAGCTGTTGTTGCTGATGTTTACAAGGTCACTTCGGTTTTACTATTACACCGCTTTAGGAATGAGTTTTTTATTTTGAGTACCTTCAAAAACACATTTTTCCCCCATGCATGGACAGAGGTAACACCGTATAGCGGCATATAGATACTTCAAGTGGTAATCATGCAACAGAATCTATTGGGGAATAATTGGTTATCACCCTACAGAAATTTTTTCTTTTGAACATAAATAAAATCTAATCTCTGAAGAACAGATACTTGGAATATTTATATCTTACAACTATCAGTATTCCTGACAGGTTTTTGCATGATGTGAGCATAATCATAATATGCCTATCTGGATGAGATTTATCAGACCTATGGTCAATAACTGAAACCCAGGGAAAAGAAAAATCCGTAGTGTCTGTACTGAAATCTCGCATTGTCATGTGCAATGGCGTGTAACACCAACTTTGCCCACTACAAAAAATAGATAAGCTGAAACGCTACATTTGATAAAACTACGATTAATAGAAGTACCACAAATAAAACTGTATCTTTATGTAAATTAACTGGTCATTAAAGTACATTAATCGTTACTACACTAACGCAGAAAAGCGGTAAAGTCTAGAGCCGTTAGCCAATTTTAATGGAAAACGTACCAATTTCATTGTCTTGTTGCTGTCAGTTAGCTTTGGCATAGCCTATTTCGATTGTTGTATTTAACTAATATATTGTATACTATCAACTACTACTTAGTGCCTTCTTCCTAAACAAGCCCTTCATTATTAAAGTTCACGTATACATTAACCTGAAAAAATATAAACGGTAGCAATACAAAATAGATAAACACATTACTGAATCTTTCAAAGCTTTCAGTGCACTAAATAACTGCCATTAAAAAAATAACTGCTTACAAAAATAATGACTGGGTAAGAACCTAAGATACGCAGTAATTCATCAAAAGACCTCAAATTTGCCATAAGGTGTTTACCTTTTCTCAAGTACAGTGCAATTAATTGAAAATAACTAGTCCTATATTCACTATGATTTCATTAATTCACGAAGAAACATGGTTGCGTATGACGAAGTTGGTAATGCAAATGTTAATAAAACATCATAGGATAATTCCTTCATCAGCGGTTGCTGGGGAATAGTAGATAAGAAATTGCCATCACCTGAATTAAATGGTTGCTTCTCACGCCCATAAATTCTGGCAGGAATGTTTTCCTGAATGATAATATCTGGCCTAGCATCACAAACCAAAAAGTTTGATAAAAAAGGTTCAACATGAGCTTCTTCTGAAACTGATACTTGCGCATCTTTCTCAATAATCTTCCATTTTAGTTCATAGGGATACCTAAGAATGTGTCGATATGATCCAGGCACATTAAGCCCAAGTTCTTTAACTCTAAAGCTGTCTTCTGTCAATGATACCTTTTCAAGTTGTTCTTTATAATATAAAGCCAATCTATTTCCGGGAAACACTGACTTGTAACCCGGCAGAGGAAGTACAACATCGGAAATGTGAAAACGTCTTAATTTTATATCATTTTCGTTAACTTCTCTAACATCAAAATGACCATCAGTTTGATTTTCGGCCTTTACTAGTACTAAGTCTCCCAGAATGACTGATGGACCATACTCAACGAGTCGGTAATTTACAGCTCGATTCCAGAGTAAGCTAATGTAACTGTGAATATACATTAGTCTAGTAGCATACGGTAAACCATAGATGCTCTTTCTACACCCTTCATCGTCAAAGCCATACCTTTTCAGCCCTCCTAGGACAATGATTTCTCTTTTCTTGTATCCTGGCATTATTTTGAGTGATTGAATAATATCATTTGTTCTTCTGAAATGTTCCTTAGCTTTATCTGCGTCATCGGCACAGCCTGTAGGCATCAAAATCAATTCCACAGCACGCCTGAAATTTCTTTTGAGAAAAGCAAGGCCAATATCTGGTGCTGAGACGTCACTATCTTCAAACCCAAACCTCTGGAGGCCAAAGTAATTAATAAACCCATATTTACTAACACTGTTTGTAAAATCGTCTAAAATTTCGTTTAAATGCGAATGCCCTGAATCCATTTTTTTATCACTATTTTCATCATTTACTATACCCACATCCCTAAGTCTTACTTTAAACCAATTTCCTGCCAAATCCCCCAGCCTGAGCGGTTCCTTTTTATCCAATATCTTTCCAATGCGAATGTTACCAAGCGACTGATTTTCATATTTCAAAAGACCAGCTGCTTTGAAGCCCTCTAAAGAGACCCACTGATAGGTAATGGCCTTTTTATCTTTGGTTCCTGCATAGGACAATGATTTTAATTGGCAACCAATAACACGTGATAGCTTTAATAGGGCATCTAATGTTTCACAATTTTCTTTTCTTAACACAAAATGAGTGTAGAAACCAGTCTTTTTATTTCTTTTCTCCATGAAATCTTTCGCTTTCATTCGAATATGGATATTGCTTGTGTTCTGATTTGTCTTTACTCCTTCCGATGTTCTTTTCACTGCAAGCCCCTTTAAAGTAAAGGTCTTTGATTCTATTAAAGAACCAAAATGTCTATTGATCAAGCTGTGAATATTTGTTCGATTCTTCCTATCTTCTTTACCTGTGAAGCAAAGCTGATCAGATGAAACATAATCGCGGCAGTAAACGAAGCGAAAGAAGGCGTTGCACTCATCCAGGTTCAAAATATACATAAATTCTTTAAAAATGATATTGTAATGAATTAAAAAGTGTCGACATCCATTGCTATCCTTTGAAATGTCTGTTAACAAGTAAGGGTAGCAATAACGAATAGCTTGGTGTAATTTTCTTCTTGGCTCTTTTTCAATGGGGGCTTTTATTTGGTGGTAAAGTTCCTGTTGCAATGGGCAGGTGCTCGACCATAATTTGTTTGCAAACGAATGTAAGTTGCTCGCTTCTATTGTACCCAAAAGTTTAGAAATGTCTGAATTTGCTCTCTCTTCCAGCTTTTCATCATCAAATACAGGGGTTAGATCTTCACTTGTCAACTTTTTCTCTACGAAACCCACACCAAGCGGGTTGGATTTCACGCTTTTAGTCCCTTCACTGCCAGCACAAAGCAAGGGTGAACTTAAGCGTGAAGCTACAGAGTGCTCTTCAGTTTTTAAATAAATTGTTTTAGTATTCTCAAATAAAGCTTCGTTTTCAGTGGTCTGAGGTGTTTTCATTTTTTTTCCTTCAGTGCCATCAAGGTCAGCTTTCATTTTTCTTTTGTTTGTGTTTGGCTTTGGATCAACGTCAGTCTTATCCTCTGTAGACGCAATATCTTTTTCTTGGAAGGCCTAAGGAATAGAGAATGGAATCATCATAAACTCCTGGGCTCTGGGCACGAAGTAAAATAAAGACACAATAAATTTATCTGTATATTTTCTACAAAAACAAAAAATGTAGAAAAAAAACTGGGGAAAATTGTGACATCAAGGACTTTAAAAGGTATTTCTGGTATTTCAAACAACTAAAAGCTTCTAACCAATTCTATTAACAGTCTTGGTTTCGTAGTGTGTGTATAATGGTAGCTTCAGCTACAACGCTGATCATTGTCTTTTACCATTACAAATATGGGAATCATGCAACTGTAATAAAGAAGATTGATTTTACATCGAGATAAGATTCTTTCTTGACACCAGTCTTCTACTTTTGCAAAATTTCATCTTCAGGCTTTTCAACATTTGTTAACCACCATATCTTGGGTCATCCTGTTGGTTTAGTGCTCCACCAATTCACTCTGTTGATAGTTTAGTGGAAACTGAAAATACATTCGTACAGGATGATTCTTCCTTAATCGTATTTCCTTTTCCTTTGAGTACAGGATTCTTTTTGAATGCAGAGCCGAAACAATTTTTAGTGAACTGTCCTTCAATTTCAACATACATCTAAGCACTAAAGGTCTCTTGCTCTCCTTGACAGCAAGAACACATTTAACTAGCCGGTGTCAAACTACATCATTCACTTCAGCTTTAATTTTCATTTTAACCATCACCAGATTAGATCCTCACAGTAAAATCTAGTAAATCAAACTGGATGAGTCATCCAGATAGTACATGAAAAGTCTGTCTAATGAACATTGTATAGCCTAGTATTTGGGAATTCGACAATTCTCCTGCTCCCTGTCTTTCTAAGGTCATATTCATGCTCATCATGTACACTTACAAAATCAGCTGATTTTAACTATTATAACTATTTAATCCTCTCCAGCCACTACCAGGGATATTTCTTCATTCCAAAATTTGGTCCCTACAGCCAGTTCATTATAACGTATTCTAGCACTTTCATTAAAACAACTCATGAAAACAAAGCAGGACTTAATTTCTGCCAATCGGAAGTTAGCATATGATTATCATGTCATTCATCCCTTTAAACACCTTTATGACTCACTTTTTAGCAAGACATATCCCAATGCCTCACATGTCATTACTATTATTTGTTCAAAAGAAATTGTCTAATATCCTTGTCTTTAATCATTCCTGTCAATGCTCACGACAATGCTTTTCAATCTCCATATTGTATGTTTGTCTTTTAGATCGGGCTCCAAATATATACGTAGTATAAGATACACACAGACTAATATACGAAGAAGATAAACTACTTAAGATGCACAAGTGGTGTGATTCACAATAAACAACTGGAACTGGAACTTTGGATACTGATCAGAAGTTAGTTGGCATAGCAAGTTTTCGGGAAGCAAGTTTTGAAGATCACTAATCGTACTAAAGCTCTTATTAAACCAGGTTAGCCCTGGACTTCGAAGGTACGTTATCTTTACTCTTAATTTTTGTCTAAGGATTGCCAAAAGACGCTGGGTTATCAAGAAAAGACGCTTTGCGAAGATCAGTAATTATAAAGACTATTTAATTTGTACTTTCGACTGATCGAGACCCGGACGTACAAGGTGAACAGAGCAAACTGAGGTTTTTCAAAGAGCAAAATGGCAAAAGTCACAACAACTCAAGCAGAAACTTTGTTTTGATCCTGACAAGCACCCAAAGAGCACCTTAAAAGCTTTCAAAGAATTCCTCAGGTCTTTGAGTTGAGATTTGTGACAGCCTATCCAGAACCTTCAAAGGTGGCTATGGAAAGTGCAATGGGGCGATGTAAACTTATAAATGACAAGAACCCAACTATTAAAAATTACGATAGGATCAGAGATGAAATGAGGGCCAAGGACAAGGTGGCCAAATTACTAGGAATGTACAGTACAATACAGTTGAACTCTGACTGGGAGATTGCAGAGCCCGGTCAAGAAGCACGAAAGAAAGTGGTATGGGAAACCTTCGTTACGATGATGCAGCAATACTACGCTCCCACACAAAACCTCAAACTGAAGAATTTTCAATTCCGTTCACTCAGCCAAGAGGAAGATGAGTGTATTGCCTGCCGCCTTCGCGATTAGAGTGGAGAAAGAGGCAAAGCACTGTAACTTCAAACGCAAATCCAAAGATTATGAGGCTGAGCTGATGGCTGTCAGTGACCAGATTGTGATTGGAACACAAAATGAGGATATCAGACAAGAATCCCTAAAAAATGCATGGGATTCGAAGGCATTGCGTGAAAATGGCATTCGAATTGAAAACGCATACAAGGGTGCAACCGAGATTGGTGACTCAAGCGTTAATGCTGGAGAAGTACTCCTTCAAACAAATGCGGAAGGAGAATCTAAAGAAGGAGAGTTCAGAAAAATCACGATGTTATTATTGCGGAAACAACATCAGTGGATCAATCAAACAACACGCACATAAATGCACAGCTCGATCAGCAAAATATCGAAACTGCGGGGGAAAAGGGCACTTCGCTAAAGTGTGCAAACCAAAGGACGTCAAACAGATAGATGCAGAAGATGCTGAGAGGGTCATCCTAGAGAAAGAAACATACAGCGTGAACATATTCAAAATCATGGCCAGAAATGCTTCGCAAACGCCGTGTGACTACAAAACCGAAGTTGTCGTTAATAATTATTAACGGCAAGCATCTCCACCAGACTATTATAATAGTCTAGTGAAGATACTTGCCGACACAGGTGAAAAAATATGTGTTTGTGGCCTGAACGATGCTCATAAATGGGGAATAGCTGACCAGATTATCCCTACCAAGACAAAAATCAAACCATACAAGAGTACGCCTATCAATGTGGTGGGCACAGCAAGATGTGCAGTTAAGTTTGGAAGCAGGTCAGCGAGCACAGAATGGTACCTAATCGAGGAGAAGTGCGAGCCAGTCATGTCGGGAAAACTCGCAGAACAACTGGGTATTGTTACGTTCAACAACAGTCCATCAACCCTGACACAGATAAACATGATTCAGGCAACAGACAAAGATGAGATACAAAACATCATTGTCACCCACAAAGAGGTGTTCCAAGGATCGGGAGGTTGAAGAATCATCAAGTCTGACTACATAATAACCCTAAAGTCAAGTCAGTTGCTCAACCTCCTCGAACAGTAGCATATTATCTCCAAAAGCGAGTGTCGTAAGCACTCCCGGATATGCTGGATAAAGATATAATTGAAGAACACCTCCTAGACGAACCGGCACTCTGGGCATCCAATGTTGTCATTGTCCCAAAAGACAATGGTGATAACAGAGAAACTATAGATGCCAGGAACATCAACAAGGCTATTTAATCGTATAATGCACCCATTCTGAAACAGGAGGACATCAAAGCCCATCTTTGTGATTCAAGGGTTTTCTCGAAAATGGACCTGAAGTCAGCATTCTGGCAATTAGAGATTGGAGCATAATTAGAGACATCCTGAATCACGAGTTTTTACAACGTTTCACGAGGGGGTAAACTGTATCGATATAAGAGATTTTCCATGTGATTAAAGCCAGCACAGGGAGAGGTCAGTGCAGCTCTACAGCCTCTATTTCAAGAAGTGAAAGATATTCATCTTACACACGACGAATTGACCATTGCAGCAGCTGATATGGAACCCCACAATATAGCGCTCAGAAAGGTCTTCACTATTTTAATCGATAACAACCTAACCTTGAATCCAGGCAAATGTGTTTTTGGAGTAAAAGAGATTCGTTTTGGGCGACTGATCATCACCAAATATGAGGTCCGTCTAGATCCAGCTAAAATAGAAGTATTACAAGGTCTTCAGCCACCTGAGTCGAAATCAGTTGATACGTTTCTTATATATGATGCAGGCAAATTCTGCATTCATGTCCAACTTTGCCAAGATGTCAGCTCCGCTATGGGAAATGACCAAAGCTAATAGGCAATTCACTTGTGGTGCTGAACAACAACGATGCTTCGACTATTTGATTGCAAAATTTTCAAAGAAAACACTACTACAGTTCTTCGATGTCAAGAAGAAAGTTTTAATATTCGTAGATGCACATCAGGATAGGTTAGAAGCTATATTCGCACAAGGGGATTCCATCAACAACACAAAACCAGTAGCCATAGCATCAAAGACCACTTTGGAGATAGCGAAGTGATACCCAAAAATTGACTTGGAAGTCATGGCTGTGAACTTCAAACTGAAGAAATTCCAAAACTATGTTGTTGGAGTGCCAGAGGTGATAACAGTGGTTACAGATCATAAGCCATTATGTTCCATCTTTAATGGCAATAGGAATGGATCTGTATGTGCTGAAAGAATCAAGCTAATGAATCAAGATATTCTTTACAGGGTTAAATATTATAAAAGCAGCCAGAATAGAAGTGACTACATCTCCCAACATCCAAAGCAGTGATGAATTCAATAACCACCTGTACATGCTTCATGGTGTACCAATCATGGAATACATCAGCATGGCAATGATAGCAGAAGAAACCAGAAAAGACAAGACTCTTACCCAGCTGTGTGAGATCATATGAGGAGGGCAGGACATAACAAAACAAGCAAAAAGACTTGTTGCACTTCTGGGAGATCTTGCCAGAGATGACTGTGACCAGCAATGGAATACTGCTCAAAGGAGAACAACTCGTCCTTTCTAAAAGTCTTCAGGATAGAGCCATGGAGTTGACTCAGAAACACATGCAGAGGAAAGCGGAATGGCTGGAAGGCTACGTTGCCATTTCTTTTTCCATAAATGGGCACTAGAATAAAATAATTCATAAAGAAATGCTGTTGCTGCCCATCTGTAGACAAGAAGACATCAGAGCCATCTACTCCTCACAAGATACCTGACAAATGCTGGGACACAGTGGCAGTGAATCTCTTTCTGATGCCAGCTGCAAAACAGGTGGTGGTGGTGCAGGACTTGAAATACATGTTTCCTGCAGCAAAGCTGGTGTCTTCAACAAAAGCAGAGAAGGTACCACCAGTATTGAATGAAATTTATGGCAGTTATGGTAACAGAGACACAAATTTTGGACAATGGTACACCCTTCTTTGGAGCAAAGATGAAGAGGTTTCCTAAAGACCACAACATTTCTCTCAGACCAACCACACCTCACCACCCCAATGCCAATCCAGTGGAAACGTTCATGAAGACATTGAAGAAAGCCTTCAAAGCAGGTTGAGAGCTAAAGCAGAATTAAGTTGACATTCTGAGAAATACTCTAAATTCCTACCAGCACACACCTCATCTGGCAACAGGTATTGCTTTTTAGGGATGGATCAAGAGGTGCCTTCCCCAGAAAAGAGGTGAGAATGACTGAGGTTAAGCAAGCTAGACAGAAAGACGAAAGCCAGAAAATCCACACACAACAGAAGATGAATGCTTTAAAGTACCACTGTTGAGATGCATTTCTGGTTGGTTATTTGGTCCTTGCCAGGAATTATAATAAACACTTGAAACTTGACCTAATCTTTGAAGTGGAACCATTAAAAGTTATTGGAATCAACAGCAAGTCAAGTAAAGTTTACATGGAATGATTTGGGTGCATCATCAGCCATCAATCAGATGACCTGAAACACTCTTCTACAAGAAAAGCTACATCAGCAAGTTTGATACAGGTCTGCAGCATGAATACATTCAAGAGGAAGCATCCAGCAATACAAATCCCACAGCAGATCATCAAATGGACATACATCAAGGGGAAGAAAATGTGGATGACGAATTGGACATTTAACAGTGACAAATGGGTGTCAGACAGTCATCTTGTCTCAGAAAGCAAAATCCCTTGGAAAATGAACTATAACTTGCTGGCTAAGAAAATCATCTTACATCCACGTTTTTTTTCTTCATGGCTACTATTTTTTTTCTTTCTTCTCTCTTTTCTCTTGTCATTTAAGATTGTTCTTTTTTTTGACAATTATACTTTAGGGCATATTGTTTATTTGTCTTTTAGATTGGGTCCTAGATATATATATACATAGTATATAATACACACAGACTAATTTACAGTCCTCCACAACAAACATCAATATACTTTTAAGTCAGTCACACCAACCTCAATTGAATGTTCTAATATAATTTTAACATTCTTAGATATAATCCTAAATTTTTCAGTCACATCTATAGTAGTAAGTGATGCTGATATCTGCATTGTAATTACTGTAATCATTTGATAATAACCTGGTGCTACATTAATTTGATACAATAGCTCTTCTCTGCCTGACACTTGCATTTAATGTTTTGGTCCAATAATGCAAATTTGTTGAAACTGTAGATTATCCATAATGAGAACTGGTTAAAACAATTTATTTTACTACACTACATGCTCATCTGATGGTCAATCTTATTCAAGTACAAGAAGCTGATCGTTTGTACTAAGACACCATGACAAGGATTACTGATGTCCAAGGCTGATGATTTTTATTTCCGGCTCAGTAGTTTTGGATAAAAAATCAAATAGCAAAGCAAGAAACCAATGGCAAAAGAAACATTTTACATTGGTAAAGCTTATAAGGTAAATGAAAGGCAGAAACCTCCTATTCATTTATGTAACATAGTGTAAGTTTTTATGTAGTAATGACACACTGTGGAGAAAATTTCATCATCATCAAGAGAGGTGTCCACCATTAAAATGAATACAGTATTAGGAAGTTGGATGAGAAAAAATGGTATTTACAAAAATTTATGACTGTGTAAGATTGTTTCAGAATGGCTTTAAAATAAACAATCAACTGTATGTGGTAACTGAAACACAACATTCATGTACTTTATTAAGAAAGACTTACAGCCACCAATTGCAATTGTGAGCACTAATCATGTTTCCCAATATTTTTCACCTAAGAGTTTAAATCTGTTGATTAAAGGTAAGAGTTTACTAAAATACACTTATCTTCCTGTATTGAATGCTGAGATAATTAGTAAAAAAAGAGACACACAGGCAGGGCATGACTGCCAGATCCATTAAATTCTGGCCTTGAATTATACCATTACACCACAATCCCACTCTTAAGAACTGGGGAAAAGACATATTATCACTTGTTTAAAGACTCTCGCAGTCAAAGCCTGGGGAAGTTTTATGGCTTTTTGAGCATTTTAGGATGTTTTAGAGGGGTGTAGTGAGATTAAAAATATGTGCCTTAATGTAAGTATCAATTTGATACGCATGTTTCCAATGCCAGAAAAATACTTTGGATTCAATTTCAAATTTATACTTTTCACCTGTAGCCAATTTTTAAAGGTGTGCCTTACAATTCAAATTTCATTAAGTTTAGCTGTTCACTTTGCCCATTTGGGGGGGGGGAGGGAGGCATGTTTTAAGGGGTTTTTTGAAGCAAAAATTAAATAGTAAATTTTCAAAATTATCCTTCACTTATGACTGATAGATCACCCATAACAAGACATGGTCAAAAGAAAAAATTATTATTTTCTTTGTCTCCACATGTCCATAAAAAAGTTTCATATATGGATTCAGAAGTTCTGTTTTTGAGGAACCATGGCTTAGTGGTCAGTGCAATTGCACAGTAACCCAGAGGTTCTGGGTTTAATTCCCAAAGTGGGCAAAAAGACTTTGGAACTTTACTCAAGAAAAAGCCATAGGTTGGCATCAGCAAGGACATCTTGCCAAGGAATTTCTCACTACCAAAACAAAGTCCCTCTAAAATCGCACTGTCTGAGCCCAAGTTCCTGGGAGAAATGACACACCAATGTAACTTTTAGGCAAGGATTGGCATCCTTTTTTGACTGATGTTGTTGGACATGACTTAGTTGACAAAATATAAAATAAATAGATTTGTGATACACCCCATTGATAACCATTTTCCACAGCATTATTCATTTTCAGCACCCGTTCACTGTATCAGAAATAAAAATCTAATATATTTGCTGTGTAGGGAAGCAGTTTATGACAGTCAGCACAATGGTGGTTGACATCATATAGAGTCCAATCCCATAAACAAACTTTTAATGGATGTATATGAAATCACAAAGTAATATGAAGGATTATTATTATTATTATTATTATTATTATCATCTTTTTTCACATTTTGTGTCTGGCTGTTTTTATTGCCGAGTTCTATGCTGACAGGCGGGTCATAACAAATGACCATGGGCTACCAGCATTTTCTTTCTCAAAACTCCAGTACTTTTCGCAAAATCCTGGCTGTTCCCAACAACGTTGTCTTTTGAAGTACTCCTAAGTTACAGTGAATCCCAAGCTTTTCAACCCACTTTTTAAATCCTTTGGTCACAGATCCCAGAGCTCCAATAGCAATAGGGACAACTTCTACTTTCTTCAGTTTCCACAGTCTTTTTATTTCTCTTTTCAGATCTTGATACTTTTCTACTTTTTTTTTCTCCTTCTCTGCCACGTTCGCATCCGCCGGTACTGTTATGTCAATGATTATTGCCGTATGTTCCTTCTTTTCTACCAAGACTAAATCTGGCCTTCTTGCTTCAATCACATTATCACACTGGATATTTACATCCCACAACAACTTTACATC
>RDPX01000094.1:691625-716776 GCA_003991215.1 Morbakka virulenta | reverse complement strand
AATATTGTTATGTAAGATGCTTTTTAGTATTAATTGATAGAAAAGTTGGGAAATTAACTTAAAATTGAAAGCTATTAACTTATAAAGCATTTCTTTTATTTTTAAAAACGTTTGTAAACATTTTTCATTGTAGGTTTGTGTCAAATAAAAACTTACTTACTTACTTACTTAGGACTGTGGGCAGGTTCCCACAGGGCTTCAGCTGTATGAATCAGATAAGGAATCCCTGAGATTGTGTGTATTATTGATGGATAAATGACCTCACAGCTTTTGAAAGAATGATTGGTTTTATCACATCATTGGGAATTTCTTTGAGGCATTGTCACAGAAATGGAATAGTGAGCAACTGGTGATAATGACAACAAATTCACGCATGTCACATTTGTCTGGTAGGAGTTCAATTTAATTTATTTTTTGTTGTTTTTTTTTAAGGTTTATTTGTAAAAATACAGTATTAGACTAATATCTTGAATACTATATCCAACTTCCCCCTCATCATCAACATCAACATCATCATCATCAACATCATCATCATCACCATGGCCATTTATAGCTTATCTAATAACACATATATGTACATAAATGGCCATCTTCCACCATAAACAATCCTGTACAAATTTAAGATTATTCTTAATAACTTCACCCCAACTTTTCCTAGCTGTTCCTTTTACAAGATCTCATTGATCCCTACACCATGTAATAGCCCTTTCCACACATCACTTCACTGCAAAGTCATGTGTCTCTCCAAATGCTAAACCAGCTCAAACTGTTTCTCCTTAATTACCTCCTATTTGAACATTTTCCACTTGTTAACACCTAACGCAATGCTTTTATCTCCAATAGATTTGTTGGCATCTCTACGTAGTAATACAGACTGGGCGATATAAAACTTTTCCCAAATGGAATACAACCGGTGATCGTATAGTCCTGGGGCAAGAGGATGGAGGAGTTATGATATCTATAAAAATGAAGAAAGAAGTAGTTACACAATACGCTACTAATATAACAATCTTTGTAATGTCACATAAAAATCGTGATGTTCGTATCACCATAGTAAGACAAGTAAGCCTACTGATCCTGGCCTGCTGGTGTTGTTGGCCAGTAGAACCATTCAGTAACAGAGCCTTTACTTTTAAAAAGGTAATGAAAAAATTAAATTAAATTAATTATTAATTATTCGACTGAGTACACTCACAGTTTCAAATTCTTTGGATGGCTCTCTTCTTAATGCCCCAGGAATGTCAAGGGAGGCTATTCCACCATCCTCTAAGCTGATTTCTCTTACTTCAAAATCCTCACTGATCTTTTTAATACATCCTTTAAAACCAGTAGTGCCAGTTAAAAACAGATCAATACCAAATTTGGACATCTTTACTCTATTAATGTACCTTGTGGGAATAAACTCTTATGCATGCAGTCATCAATGCAATGTATCAAACTCCACAGAAAGCCAACTTCTGCCTCGACATCTCCTTCCAGTCAGGCTGTGTGTTCATATTCGATTAACTCACTTGCAGTTTCATATTCTAGTCAATATTCAATGAATATCAATCTAGAAACCCAAAAAGTTCTCGAAAAGACCAGAGCAACTGAGTAATTGAACTTCAAGTTGGTTCTGTAGTGGAGTATTTTTTAAAGGCAGGGATAGGATATTCAAGAATTTGGCATTTCTATTTATGAAAAACTTGTAACAAGAAGAACAGTACCAATGACGTAATTTGTACTACACATACTGTTATTATCCGAACCATCTGTTGTGCACTCTTGACCAATCACTCTACCGCCACATCTTTCACTTTCCTTTCCCTGCTGATATGGTCAGATGTTCAATCTTATGGTGCTCCGTGGGATAAAATGACCAAAATCTGTGATGTAAATGGGATGTCCAGCGACGGAGGCCTGAGGAAATAATTACACGCTCAAATGTAAGAGGTGGTTGCAAAATGACAAAGCCAAATCCTCTATTTCAATAGTATTTTCGTGGATTGTATATCAAGCTCACTATCCTTTTCCGAACCATCACAGTTTAGATTAAATATGCATTCTGTATATAAAGGGAAGGTTGGCTTTAATTAGAGACGAGCGTTTTCTTCATTTGTTACATCTAAGACTGTGGGGTATAACAGACGAAATGGTATAAATATTTTCAGAGGCAATGTGGGGCAATGGTTCTACATATACTTTTGCATATATATTAAAACATGTCAAAAACAGCATAATTCGTGATGTTCCTTTGAATATAATAATCTCATCAGTACTTGAAACAATTAAATTTACCTACTTGTAGGTAAGCGCCAGGAAGGGACTGAGTATCAATCGGAGGAAAACGTTCTTCATGACAGTCGGCAAAAAGAGAAAACAGGTTAAGTGTGATTTTAAAAAAAGTTGACGTTGAGCAGATACAGCAGGTTAACAGATTCAACTACGTTGGAAGTATGTTAATCTCGGATGGTAGAAGCGGCTTAGAACTAAAAAGAAGCATGGCGATTGCAAAGGAGGCTTTTGAACACATGTCTGGTATTCTGAAGAGTAGAAAAGTCTCAATGGACACAAAGTTAAAGGTGATTAACTGCTACATTTTCCATGTTGTGACATATGCATGTGAAAGCTGGACAGTAAATAAAGAAACGAAAAGTCGGATAAATGGTGGTGAGATATGGTTTTTACGAAGAATGTCGAGGGTTTCTTGGACTAACCACGTAACCAACGACGAAGTTTTGAGACGAGCAGGTTACAGCATGAAGCTTCTAAAATCATCAGGAGAAGGCAGTTGTCCTTCCTAGGACATATGATGAGAAAGGAAGGACTGGAGGACTTTGCTCTTACAGGCAGGATGTGTGGAAGAAGAGGAAGAAGACGTAGACAGCTGACATTCATAAAAAGCATATCGAATTGGACCGGGAAAAGTGAAATAGAGATTTTGAGGATAGCAAAGCACAGGTCTCTGGCGAGGCAAGGCCGCCGACGTTCTGGAAGGACATGACACCTGAGGAGGAGGTAGGTGAATACAATTGACTCAGATTTCAAAATAAAAGATTGCTTCTTTGACTGACCAAATTCTGATCGTCGCTATGAAATATCGGAACAAACTTTACTAAACAAGAGCAGTGGATTCAAGGGCAGGCTTTGGGTATTGAGTAAATTTTAGGGCGGAAAACAAACTTTGATGGCTCTGTCCTAAAACTGATAAATTAAAAGCCCTTTCGATCTAAAAATTAGGGTTACAATCCCTTTCGTATATTACAGCTTGAAGAATTTATATTTTGTTCTTAGAAATAACCTGTATATTCCTGATGCTTTAACATAGAACAACTTTGATGCAAGGGAATTACTTTTCAATAACCAAGTTATCTGAAAAAAACACAATCCAACAAAAAATTCCACATGCAACACGTTTTTTCGTTGACCACAAAACAATTTGAACATGAAAAAAACAAATAAGGTCCGAATAACATTGCTGGAAATATAGGTAGACTGATCGAATATCAAAGTTTAACATAAATTTAACTTATATTTCGTTTACAACAAAAGCAATTTTAATGTGAGATAACAAAAGGTTTTGGTAGGAATATATGGCTAGAATATATGTTATTAGGTCTCCAGCATAAGCTCATACGCTAAAATTTACTCAACACCTAAAGCCTGCCATCGAATCCACTGCTGTTGTTTACAGAAGTTTGCTTCGGTATTTCACAGTGAAGTAATAATCATAATTTGCTCAGTCAAAGAGGCAATTTTTTAGTTTGAAATTTGAGTCAATTATATCCACCAGCATGTAAGTGAATTGAATTGTTTTAAATACTGGTGAGCTTATTCCATTCACAGGTACATCACGAATTATGCTGTTTTTGTCATGTTTTAATAAATATGCTAAAGTATATGTAAAAAAACCATTGCCCTACTTTGCCTCTTTGAAAATATTTATACTATTTCGTCTGTTATATACCACAGTCTTAGCTGTAACAAATGAATAAAACGCTTGTCTCTAATTACAGCCAACCTTACCGGTATACACCGAATGCATATTGAATATAAACTGTGATGGTCTGATAATCTCTTAATAACATCTTGAAAAATTAACTGTTATTAAAATGCATCTTTTAATGGACATTCTAAACATATTCACCTGTTGAGTAAGATTGTACTTCTCATTAAGTTCTTAATCAGGTTAAGCTAGGTAAAGGAAAGGTCTGTGATTTTACTGGCACACCCAAGGTACAAAATATTGATAATTGCCATTGCAAATACTATATATTTCATATTCATTTAATTGAATATTTACAATTAGTCTTGGATGTATAACAAGTACCGACTTCTCAAGGGTCTGCTGAACTGACATTGTGCTAGTGGAAAGGGGGATATCAAGTATGGAGGAAGGCTGTGATACAAGCAGGTATTCCGTCGAATAAACAGCTGTGGCTCAACAGCGAGATTAGCTGAGGAGGATGTAACTTTACAGGTGAAGCTGGTGTGTTTAGAAAATGCTGTGAAAATCCGGTGAAGGCATCTGACAATGTGAGTGTATGCTGTCTTGAAATAAGCCCACTTCTACAATTGCCTTGTTGGTAGCTCTTGGTTAAGCAAAGACTGTACCTCCTTGATAAAAAGTTTTGTGCTCAGAAGGGTAGCTGACGTAAAAATTTTAACTTAACGTAAATGGAAAGCTACATTTTTAATACTACGACAGAAGTAAATTAAGCCAGTTTCTTTATCCTCAAGAGATCTGCTAGGGAATAAGATGAGACTGGTTTTGAAAACAAGCAAATCACATCACTGTGGCAAGTGATAGGAACAGTCGTGTAGGTGAAAGTATAGACTGATTTGAAAATGTGCAAGATGGTTTCGGAGTTTGGGAGTTAGAGAAAAAGAAGCTATGTTAATGGAAACTTGTGAAGCCCTCGACTTGAAAATAAAAAACAAAGGCTTTAAAAAAGTAACGAACATAATCATCACATATGAAACTTAACTGATCAAATGCGCATTGACTGTTATGGTAAACACCAACAATACAGTAAGCACTGTAAAGTAATCCCTGGTATTAAAATTCTGACACAATAATGTTACTTCTTATTGATTTTAACAAAAAGGCCAAAAACAACATAGAAAAGATCCAGCTACACAGACGAAAATCAAGATATTGAAATTCAAGGAATAAATTGTAAGAGAAAAATTTAAAAGTAAATGAAATAATGTACAAATGGCAAAAAATATCAATGAGTAATGACTGAATGGAAGAAGTTGACAAGGCCTGTGGAACAACTGAAAGTATTGAGAACAATTATTTTTTGAAGGTAGCTTAGATAAAAACGAAACAATTTACGTTTTCGTTAGCAGGGTGCTTGCATGGAAAGGCTTGATAACTATTATGTTTATTTATTTGTATTCCTGCCGTGGTGGCTGTGTGAAAAGATATACTAAGATGCTATATCACCAATTTTTGCAGAAGGTTCACAAGTTGCTCTGGTGTAGGAACACAGACACAATAAATTTTTGACTAATTCCTATGTTGATGTAAGTTTAATGTTGAACCCGTCATTTTCAAACAATCTTCCTGAGAAGAAAACATAATTGTCACATGGCACATTCAAAAGTACAGTTAGGAAAGTTCATGTTCCTTAAAAAAATTATGAAGAAACATTAAACAAAATACATTGGACCGTTCAGAATGACGATGGATAGAATGTAGCAATTTCATTTGTAGTTATTTCAAAGTGAAGTATTCAGAGTTAAAGCAAAGAAAAAAGCAATTCGGTGTAGGAATTTTACTTCATTGACAGCAAGATGTGTAATATATAGTGAACTTAAGTGACAAATACATACGAGTGCTTTTCAAAAAAGAATGGACATAAAAATTGCAGCAACGCTAAAAAATTCAAGTTCCAAAAAAGGTACTAGTAATCGAAAAGAGCCAATAAAATAATTAATTACATTACAGCTATGAACGATTGCTGTTGTAATAGAAAATGGAGAGCTGATTAGTAAGAGAGCTAGTAATGTGATGAGGTTTAACAAAGATGGAAGGATTTTATCGCTGAAAATGCAAGGCTTGGAAAACAACAGAGAAAAAGGTACGTGGACAGTTTGAGTAGATTTTAGCTTGGATTAACTATCACGGCTGGAAAATAACAAACAACAGTTGAGAAGCCGTGTTATTTTTTCGATGCAGATATCGATTCGGAGCAAATGCGCTCTTTTTTTAATATTTGGATTCGACTGATGAGCATTTCTGAACCTAAATGTCATCAATGGAATTGCGATATGCTGGCACAATATGGTGTAAGAATATTCGAGGGTAAAAAGGGGCAATATCAGGCGAAGGTAATCAAAGCTGTAAAGGAACCTAACCTCAAGTGGTAACAAAGCAAGGAATGGTAAACTGATAAGCATCGATGAATATATTTCAAGAATAAGAAGATGCACATCAATGATTGGATAGATAGGTAGTGAAATACTAAAAAAATATAGGAATACAACTACTGTGAGAAAAAAATAAGACATCACACGAGACTAAAAAATATATCGTCGAGTTGGTGGTATCACCAGTGTGGTGATTTTTGTAAAGGGCAAGTAAATCTGGCATCCAGATAGTTAAATCAGAGCCAAAGAGCCATCAGGTATCACTAAATGAAAGAAGACTGTAAATAAAGCTGCAATATATTGTTAGGATTACAGAATATTAAGTGGTGGCAGGAGCAGGTATAAGGAGGGGAACTTACAATTAATTATACTAGAAGCAAAAACATAAGAAATTATAACTATCTTGGGTCAACATTATGGAAAGAAGAACAGTATGGTGCTGTCAAATTTTAAAAGCTAGGCAAATCAGAAGGTACTAGTAGTATAACAGTCAAAAGACATACTTGACAAAAGAGTGAAAATCCTAATAAAATATTTTAAAAGAAATCAAAGGGAATGCATGGAGAAGATCTTTTAAAACCTGTTATGTTACATTTAGCAGAAGGTAAATACAACAAAACGTAAAAACAGTCGCATAGGTTCAACTGCACAGGCCTCTTAATTGTTGTTAAGAGTTAAGTTTAAACAAGATAAGGGGTTAAGGAGAATAGTACTTTGTATTGGTCAACTCCACTCAGAGAGAATGAATGAGAGAAAAAACTGCAGTAATGGGATCATGAAAAGGTGCAGAGACAGAAAAATGCGGGCATTAGAATTATTAAAATTGGCAACCTGTGAATGCAGATATAGTACAATTGATGAAGTCCAGTTTGGCTTCAATAATGAGCAAATGAGAAAGCAGTAAGCCAAAATGCAATGAAGTCAACAATGTTAAGTTGAACACGTTAAACGAGAGATAAAAAAATAGCGAACAAACTCCAAAGGAAATTTGCCTGGAAATTGAGAGCCACCGATACACGATTTTTTTAATTATTCTGAAGAAAAGTGCAAGTCCGTATCCAGGCATCCAGGCATTTCCCCCCATAATTCTGTATCTTTGATGGTGCGAATAAGATTGTTCGGGCTTGGCTTGTTATTGTTTGCCTACCTTTCCAAAGATTGGAGATAAGTTGTTCTTCGTCGACCCCTGACTAATAAATTTTGGAAACGGAAATTCTACGTTAGTTCATTATTTAGCTCAAATTATTCTAACGTAAAAAATTCCGCTCCTTTACATTGTCCAACCAGATCTTGGGTTGTCGTCCTCCACTACGTCCATCCTTGATAGTTACTTGTATGATGGTCCACAGCCTCCTGTGTTGTGTGACGTGGCCTAACCACGCCAGTTTCCGTTTCTTGCTCCGTGCAGAATCATTGGATAAGTGTTTCATGTGGTAGATTCGAAGCAGTTTTCTAAATCACTTCATCTTGAATGCGTGGATCCTTCTTTCTCTCTCGGCCGGTAGTGTCCATACCTCGCATACATAGAGCAAGGGGGAGATGGCTAAGGACCTGATGAGCATACTCGGTTTCACTCCACAATGTTCTTTGCGTACCCATACCGCAACTGGCTGCTGAAAGTGTTTAAAGGGATTCTTAAGGTCAACTCATATAATATTTTTTTAATGGTCATCTGTACCAAATTACGAGTGCATTAAATTATGAAAAAGTTTAACAAATAAAACGTAAAACTAGGATATTTCTGTGTGTCTAGCTAATTCAATAATTTTTAAGTTTTAAACTACCGAATATTTAATCGCCAGTGGTCAATTTGTAATAGCTCGGCCATGATATCTAACAATTTCAAAATGCCGCTGTAAATAAAATTACAAAAATTTGCAAAGAATTACTCGGACAAAGAAACTCAAAGTTAATTCATATTGTTTTTGTCATGCTGTGAAGATACAATAAAGGCTGCATCGTCATAACTTCGTGATTACAGAGCCTTCCAACTTTAAATACAAATCGGAACCCAATTAAAAATATCAAATATAACCAACCAAAACTGAAAGAATGAAGAGTTACAACACTCATTCCCCAAATGAAACTTTTACTTGATCACAGACTGGTATTTATTAGCCAGAACTTAGCTCTAACACAATATCGTAAAAACGAAAAATGTTTAACAAACAAGAAATTTAACAAACAATACACCTATGTAACAAAATCTGTGGTAGTGTTAAAACCAACTAACAGAAAATCTACTGAAGACGGATAACAACAAATCAAAAAACATGTTACAGCAAGATTTGGTTAAAAGGTAACTACGAGAATTTCACTGAACAACTACAATACCAATGTTCCAAGAACAAAAGAATGTTATTCAGATACAATTATACCTGAGTGACAAATGGGTGAAAATGTGATAAATATCAAAAAAGGTAACTTGTTGATAACAACAACAATTAACAACATGTGACTCAATCACATTGAAACTCAGACTTTCTGGGAAGTAAAAAGTAACCGAAAAACTCTGCCAGAAAACCACATTTTCAACCGTAATTAATGAAAACACACTGGTTGTTTCAATCTGGAAAGAAAATTTTGCTACATAGCTTTACCCATAAATATACTACATTACTTGGGCCTTAATCATCAGGAAAATTAAAGACGGAGAAGTAAATGAAACTTTTTTAACCGTGCGATCAATGCATACTTGAAAATCAGATTCGATGATACCATCAAAAGCATTACGACTGCAGCTTCTTCTAACGTTTCTAGGTGAACGCGCAATTCGAACAATACCTTACAAAATTCTACAACAGCTGCGTTCACATAGAAATCCCAAACAGTCATCATGGAAATAATCTACACAGAACTCACTCAAAAATCTGACCTATTATAATTCTTTCATATATATTTATGTACAAGAGCTTAAATATGTAACCTTGGTTTGATATTAGGCGCTGAGGCGAAATGTTTTAGAGGTCTGCATACAGCCGTGAAAATGAGTGTACTTAGAACTTGCTGTCGTTACTCTACAATACAATAAAATCTGAGTTAACTATAAATATTAACATTTCTATGTTCTAACACTAAACCACATAAAAAACATTACCATTTCACTAACTAACAAAAATATCCAATACATCTTCATCTTCTAGCTCAAGCTCTGAGGGAGTTCTTTTAATTGAAACTTCGTCACCGTCGAAGAATACATTTACCTTGTCCATTTCAATATTTTTTGTTTGACAATGTTTTGAAATAATACTTGAGACTGGAGCATGCTAGTTGAAATAAAAAAGAAATGAATTACAAAATAAAATTGAGCAGATTGCAGTGACGGTTGTTTCGGTTTGGCCTTAAATGCACCTCAAAGGAAAAGAAGAACATTTATTTATCAACTACCGGGGATGATTCAAGCAAAGTTAAACAATAATTTAGCTGCATTCGAGGGTTAACTAACTTGCAAGGGTTAAAAAAGGAAAAAATTCAGGCCGGAGGAAAACTATAAAAGTGAAAAGTGAATATACCCTGTTTTAACCACAACTGCCTTCTTGGCTAAATACTATCTCGGTTGGATCTGTCCAGTCAAAACGGCAACACAAAACCTCCGACCAACATATTGTCCTTTGAGAGATTTAGAGGATTAATTGTCTAAAGGTTCCATGTGAACAACAGGTGGTCATGGGTTAGTCGAATCTACAAGGGCGTTTACCCTCTCCAGCCTTTGTTTCCATCACTGTAAAGGTGATTTTGTAACTTATATACAAATATGGGTCATATTACAAGTTCTGAATTTGCCATCTGTTAAACAGTTTACCATGTTCCACAAAAAGAAATCACACACATGGAAATTACTATACTTGCTTTTGGCTACAAAAGCAAGTCATTCATCAAATTTAGGAAGAAGAGAGTCCAACGGATAAATATAATTTGTTGTAGGTTTATCTTGTGTGTATTCTAACTGTTGTAAGAAAAATGGATGTGGACAAGACGTATCCCCTGGTTCTGAACACAAACTTCAAAATTGTATTGGTATCGTCGTTTCAGACACTTTATTATATTGATATGATTTCTTCTCGTTTCCCGACTTTATTTAAAGTAAGTTGTGGAGTAAGTATGTGCGTACTTCAATGAGAAAAAAAAATTGTATTAGTTTTATATCCAGTTCCCTTCATTCATTAATTGAAAAACATACTCAGTCATATACATTGGCAGGTATAGGCTTGCGCAATGTCGCAACATGACAATGGCAAAGTACATGGAATAAAACAGTAACGAAAACGTTACCACTTCGAGTCTGAAAATGGAATTGAAGTGGACATAACTCAGTATGCCATCTTACCACAGCTAACTGTTTTGCTGCCATAAAGTCTTCCGAAGGCACCCTCTTTGTATACATTCATAGTTAGGTAGTTTTCTCCTTTTCTATAATTGATTCTATTGGTACGACAGCTCTAGATATATCGGAAATTTTTAAAACCTAATATTTAAAATAAGCTTTACAAAAGTCTTAATTTATATACCTGTATTTAATTTGCACCTCTGGTGGCAGTGTTGATAGTCCTTACAAATAACTACAAACATTTACTTCGTCAAAGCAACAGATGCCCATAATGGTGAGAAAAAACCAGCTATAAATTATTGGGTGTTCATTCCAGTATGACTGATAACTGTAATATAACTAAGTGTCACAACGGCAAGTAACGTTTTCAATTATAATCATCACTAGGGGATAGATTCAGCATGACGGGTGGTATTACTCTGTCTGTCTCTCTGTGTGTGTGTGTGTGTGTGTGTGTGTGTGTGTGTGTGTGTGTGTGTGTGTAAAGTAGTTAGAGACCTGTCCAAAATAATAACACGTACATTTTACGGACATAAAACATGCATTGTGAAAAGCAGTTAATACAAACATAGCTATGAGCACGAAATACAAAATGGTAGCAAATATTATAAAGTTCTGACCTTTGATAGGCTGTATTTGAATTTGTCCTTTCCTGATGCCATTTGAATTTTAAGAGTAATTAAATCAGAGTTATTGATAGGTAGATTTGCTGCGTCCCCATCAAGAATAATACATTCTGCAGAAGTTACGGGGAAAAACGTTTTCGTCAATAATACATGAAGGTGACAAAAATTGAAATATAGTATAACGGTAGGAATAAAGTGGATACTGATAATCATCTTGTTTAACAAGTCCACTACCTTTGCATAAACATACATTTGTATTTACCTAACAAAAAACTCCTGAGACACAGTCTGAACAAGACATTTAAGCCAAAGGCTTGTGGTTTGGAAAGAAATGAATACTCTAATAAATAGTTCAGTCTTTTTTTGCACCTTCATGAGACAAGACTGGATGATAGAAATTGTAGTAGTGATTCTTATATTGATAACGAATGACCTTTGTTTAAGCTATAGTTTACAACTCAATTTGATATTCTTGTTATTTATACTCGGCAGGGTCTTCCTGCTATTAGATTACACAAACTTGGATCTAAAGATAAGCCTTCCATGCTGTTTAGATTGTCTCTTCTTCGGGTCACTTGTTAACTGTTTTTCTTGTATCGATCTCCCTCTTCTGAATTTGCTCAGATATTAACGTGGTATCTGACCCCACTGGACTCCAGGGGTCTGGACAAGCATTACACTGCTAACATCTTGTCTATGGTCAGTGTTCATCGCATGACCTGATTGACTCATTCTAATCGATCTGAAAGACATCGAGAAGTTACTTACAACTTTGCTCTTGTTTTTGATCTTGTAAAGCTTGTTGATCTTCCAACAAAATTTTCTGATTCAGAATTCCTTTTCAAATTCTTATTTCAATTTTTTTTCTGACCAACATAGGATTTTATATTTACCTCCTTCTGGAGTTAATGATCATGTTGTTGCCACTTTCGTGGTTAAGGAAGCTGTTTCAAATCTTGCTGACAAGGCATACCATCGCAGGACTTCCAGATTTGTCGGCATGGTTGGGACGGATTTTATCAATTTCTTGTGGTGTTATTTGTATTCAGTCTAAATCAGATTCTAGATGTTCCCACTGAATCAACAGAATGGGTTCAGGTTGGTATTGAAGTATATGTGCCTAGTCATAGTAACAAACTCAAACCCCATTCCTTTGTATAGTTAAATTATCAGGGTTCTTCCTCCATTGCCCATCGCAATCATCCCCATGTTCACTTTAAGCGTAATGAAACTGATGATCTGAGGTTTCTTTCAAGCAAGCTAGCACCGCTGTAAAACGGTGACTTTTACGGTAATTCTCGCTATACGGAAAATTCATGAAATTATTTCTTTCTAAAGACGTTATTTAGCGTTTTGAAAAGATTTTGACTGCAAAGATTATTCGTGGGCTTGATCTATTTAAAGCTTTTGTTTTGGATTCGGTTTTGGTAGTTCTCTTGAAAGACAGTGCTTCCGAGCTATCTTAATTCCTGTCAATGCGTTTAGTACTGATAGTCTTGTATATCAAATCTACTACCTTTGCATAAAAGAACATATGTATTTACTTAACAAATATTTCCTAAGCCACAGTGTAAACAAGAAGTGTTTAGCAAAAACTGAGGCTTTAACTTTACTGTCACCAGCATTTACTACCTCTAATTCTGCTTAATAAGTTAGGACTATGGTTCCTGCAGGTACTCAAACGGCCTCTTCTAAGTAAAAATAGCATGTAACAAAACAGCAATTATTCTTACCAATGACATCCGTGATCCCTATATTCAGTGATTTTAACGTATCGTGTAGCTCAATTCTATTTTCTTTGAAAAAAAATGACACTCTTTGGGTAGGTACGTCTTCAGCCAACGCAATTTTTTTGGCCAATGAAGAAAACGGCTCATTCTAAATGAAATAAGAAATCTCCCTGTATAGCAATTAAACTTCTTTGTGACTACATCTGTACTGATGCACAAAAGACAATAATTGTCCGTACAAAAATAATAACATTTTAAACGTGAAATTAAATATCGGAATAAGATAATAATGAAATAGGAGAGAGAGGTCATGACAGGCAAACGATGTTAATGTGTTTGTGCCGTCTTATGCATTTGCTAATGATCTCTAAGCCAAAGCAAGCAAAGGGAAAGAAGGGTCAAGAAACACAGAGGCTGAGGAGCCATGGCTTAATAACCATAACCAAGAATTCCTGGTTCGATTCCCCGAGCGGGCAACTTTAGAAATCCATGAAAGAAAAAGCCATTGTTTGGCGTCAGGAAGGACATCCGGCCAAGAAATTCCTCACTACCAAATCCAAGTCCCTGTGAAGGGCAACGTCTGAGCCCGAGTTACTATGGAAAAAGACGTTAAAATAAAAAAAAAACCAACAAAAAAAGGAGTGTGAAGTAAGAGGTACAAATGGTATGATGTCAGTGTAAACTATAAAAATTCTCAAATCGGAAGATGCTTGACAAGATGGTATGGGCAGGAGCGGGTACTTAATTACTACAAAATAGTGCTATCTATGACTTGTTAAAATATCATATTCGAAGTCCAGTGGACAAACAGTAAGAGAACAGTGCTGCGTCAAAAGGATAAGCAGAAAAGAAATGAGCTATATAATAAATATTCAACATCTTATCTACCATTAATTTATAAGTCATTAAATAGCATTTTGGCAGCCATTTTGTATAAATATACTTAAGGCAGTAATTGGTTATCAGAAGAACATACCGAGCTGCTGAAAGTAACAAACACCAATTACTTGTCGACAAAATGATTTTAAAAGATTGCAAGAGAAGCACAAGGATTTGGCTATGTCAAGGGTGCTCTACAAGATGGCACAGTCAGACAGCTGTACACAAAAAGGAAACAGGCAATAAAAATGAAAATACTGGTATATGTTGGCAAGGTATATATTTTCCTGCGACAGATGTGTTTGACGTAAACTGAAGGGATGGCCATTGCTATACATATAATATATATATCATAACATTATATATAAGCTAGGTACTGGTTACAGTTGTTTCTGTATGTGCGAAAATGAATTAAGTGTAAAAATTGGGCAAAAATCTCAAAACAACCACAATATTAGGAACTTAGAAAAGAAACTGGAAAGATAGTGTTTTGGATTACTTCAAAACAAAAAGGGTCAAGGAGAGAATTTAACATACAACTTACTTCTGCTATTCCCCATTTTTCTAAAATTCCATGGTGCTTCACTTTAATTTTTTTCTTTGGTTCACACTCAGAATCATTTGCTGTATAGTGTAAACCAGGTGAATCGGATTTCAGATCTTGCAATGTTCTTAAGCTGTTTTCAAATGTCTGTAGAGTTCTACAAGTAAATGATGAAATCCATAAAACTAAGAAGTTGAAAAACGTTATCCAATATGTACTTTTCTATTGGTGCTACCTTTTAATTTGATATCATCATTAAATATTACATTCTTACCTTATAATACAAAATTCCAGCTCCTTGGAAGATATTGCTGCATTTCTTAGACCAGTTTTGGCAGCTCCTTTTTAGTGACTGTCCTAATTTTAAGCCACCTTCCGTTATTTTTTTGTATCCACTATTTAAAAATATTTTACTAATATTTTAGGAATTAAAATGAGGAGCCGTGGCTTAATGCTTAGTGCAGCTGCAACGTGACTAAGAATTCCGGGTTCGATTCCCCGAGCGGGAAACTTGGGAAATTCACAAAGAAAAGCCATTGGTTGGCGTCAGGAAGGGCATTCGGTCAAGAAACTCCTCAGTGCCAAATCCAAGTTTCTGTGAGGGTCACCGTCTGAGCACCAGTTACTGGGAAAAAATGACGTTAAAACCAAAAAAAAATTTTGGGGAATTAAAATAACAGGACCCTGCTCATCCCAGGAAAGTAATACAGTGGCAGCTTGATGTAAACAATTAATAGAAATAGGTAGGTCAGATTCATTGGCCATTTTGTGTTTCTGTTATAACTTCTAAAATAATAATCTAGTTCTATGCATAAAAGACAGATTTTTATCTTTTGAGCATCATAAGAACTAAAACATAAAGAGTCTCTTAAAACTTGGCATGCGTGTTCAAAATCATATCAATTTTATTATTCTCATCATTATTGTCGAGCTCTTTCCATGATAACATTTCAAATCAACTTCAGTAAATAATGTTGTATATAAATGACCTTTTATGTGCCCAATTGTATAGCGGGTGGTAAAATCAGAAGAGCTTTGGCAATTCTAAACATAGAAGACTTAACTGATGATTATAAAGACCTTAGTCTTCTGTGCCTCTTGCTGTCTTCACTTGCTTCCTTGTACATTCTTTCTGGCAGTAGTCTCGTTACTTTCTACTACATTCTTATGCATTATATATACATATAGCATTAGGAGTAAACTCTTAACAGCCAGATGTTAAGGCTTCTATTTAGACAAAATAATAACAAAAAAACTCTTACATCACAAACAAATTTTACGCGACTCGAGACGCAATACATAAACAAAGCCATAGAAGAAGTGCTTCAGAAATTTAGATAAGAGACAAACATAAGAAAGACCATGTTGGTAACAGAGGTCCCGGGATTGTGACCGGCAGTGGCTGCTTTTATATATATATATTTCAATTTTGGCCAGCATGCACAATTGAAAACGCGAAGAATATCAAACAAAATTGAATCGCTATCATCGGACATAATGTACATAGAGGGTGAGCATGCTCTAACAAAGTTTTCCGAATACAGAACTCCACAGCGCTGTCCAAAATAATCCGGAATTTGTGCGACTATACTTGCTTCATGGTTCAGAAGATAAGTTCGTTCTTGGAGGTATAGTTTTATTCTCTCTCCTTGATGGATTGGCTTACATCGCCCTTTCATCTTCTTCGAATGTTTCTATGACAGTTTTAAATGTTGGCAATGCTTCAAGGATGTAGTTTTGACATTTCGATATACGGTTCAATACGCGGGAGTACATATTCTTTGTTTCTTCAACGATATCCACAACATTAATGATGTTCAGATTGTTTCTCTGAATAATCAAACAACTTTTGTGCAGGTGCCAGAATATCAGCTAAAAATGAAGAGCGGATTAACAGATGCATCAACCAGCTTTTCAAAATTTCCTTTCACAGTAGTGCAGTCAGATTTCTTTTCTCTATCAGCTATAACGTTTTGAAGATGTTGGGTCCAAAGACCAAAATTATTCACCAGTATATTTATCGCCTTTATTTTGTGATCCATCCAGCGCGTGCATGTGGGTCTCACAGACTTAACATCTCTCCTGTCAATCTTGTTGAGGTCTTTAACTTCGTCAAAAAAGTCTCAGTTTCCGAGGTTTTTTCGATGATGTCTCGTACAAATAATGGAGAAGCATCAAGAAAGTATGTTATGGTTCCAGATAAATCTTCAGTGCGTTGCGTAACGACCTTTCAAGACGATGACTGCAACACCAGATAAAACAAATATGACGGAATATATCTCGAAGTAGTTTCACCAAAACAGAATTGTTCCCGCTGTTTAATGTTGGCTCATCTGCTGCGAGAACTACAATTTCCCGAAGATTATCAGACGATCTGTGACACAAAAAAGGTTCACAAATGACCTTCTTGATATCGCTTGCATCTTAGGAATTGGGAAGAATTAAATCAAAGTACTTCTTTACCGGTAGCTTTCTTTCGGGATCCATGATCGCCACGTACATCACTTCTAGCTCAACAACATTTTAATCAGTTGAACCATCGCACAAAACTCCTATGAAATCTACTTGCCGTAATTTTGTCCCAATTTGGATATTAAACAAGTAGTCGGCGACGCTCTTACTAAATTTCCAGCAAGCTTCCTTATTTGTGTACGATGGAAGATGACAGTTTGTGAGATTGATATTTTGCAACTCGCTTAAGTCCTCAAAATCACTATAAGGCCGACCCTTCTTTGCTATGGAGAGAGTAGTGTTGAAATTTGACTAGTCCCTCTTTTTCAGTCGGTAACATTCTCTGTAAAGCAGCTTTGATCGGAGACTAATTTGGAACTTCTACCCAAATTGTCTCTTTTGGAACAGTCTGACCAGCATCTACAACTTCTTGGTGCTTTAGTTACTTTTCCGCCCGCTGATGACATGCACTTTTTCCATGTTCAGACAACGCAAATTTTTTCAACAGTGTACTACCGTTTACAAAAGCCAGATTATTGAACTTTTCAAGTTCTATCTTTGATTTTATGAAAAATGGAACTTGCTACATATTTGTCTGAAACAGAAGCTCTAGTTACCTCAAGACCTCTTTGCAACAAAAGTTTCTTGTGTCTTTTCCTACTACCTGCAGACTCAAAAGGGTATACTAAACTTCCTAAAAAGTTCCTTATTTGTCATGTGTAATCCATTGTACTACAACCATCTTTTCTGGAAACTAGAAGCCTTTATCTAACCTTTGTGTTTGTCCAGGTTTTAGTAAATAGATCCTCAAAATTACTAATAGTGGCATATTTTATAAGTCTGACATCAAGAAACATGAAGCTTTTACCCAAAATAGATAAAAAAAAGTATTTAACTCTCTTTCTTATTGAATGAAAATCAAACATGAGGTATTTCAGAAAAGGAAGTCTTCATATAAGGGTTCCAAGGCAGTCACAGCGTGTTACAAACTGCCAAAGTTAAACGTAGAAGTGAAGAGTGCATAAGTCAATTTATGAAAATGTAAGAAAAATACATTTATTACAATATAGCAGGATTGAAGTGGTTAAAATACAGCACATGTGGTTGTGGTGGTTGTGGTGGTGTGCTCTGAATTCTATTAGTAGAATAATGAAAAATTATGACTTATTACTGGAACTTCAGATTGACAGTTAGTGTAAATTAAAATGGCAATAAAAAAACAACAAGTTATTAAATACTATGGTCAAATAAATTATTGTTAATTAGCAATTAGCTGATAATATGTCATGTATAATTGTCTACATCATTCCAGGATTCAACCTGAATAAAAAAGATTGAACATCCTTCACAAATGCTACTGTTCAAAAGCAATTGTGTATTATTGTGCATAAGTTAGAATTACACTGATATATTAACTTGGGGTGTGGAGTAGGTTCTAAATCATGGTATAGAACCAGTCAGGATACTACATCCAGTCTAAAATACATTCTTATATAGAAATTAGTTCTGTCACAATGGACTGAATCAGTTTAATTTTCTGATATTAAATTATTCACTTATTCTGTAAAACATTACCTGAGTTATTGTACATACTCTGTTAATTCTTTTAATCTTGTTATGATGAACTAACTGAATACACATCTAAACATAGTCTTTTATATCTTGTAAAAAAGAACCAATACTGATGATTCTAAATAATGATAATTGGGTGTTAGAACAAGACAAAAGCAATGCATAAGGTAGTCTTTAAATCTTTGTGTAAAACTACACTGAAAATAAAAGTGTGACTACTGTGACTTCATGGTAATATAATTTAAGACTGATTTTCTGCAACATCCTCAAGAGATGGCATATATCTTTGGGATACTTACCTTTCCACAATCTTTGCTCTTCTTGATCTTTTTGCCTTACTCTGGACTGGTGGTGGTGTTAATAGAATGTCATCTCTAAAATACCAAACAAATCATAGTTTTTAAAATTCTAGAAATGAAGAAGTAACATATTTACAATGGCCAAACAAAAAAAATTGAAACTGGCAATGGGATGAGTATTTTCAATGTGTACATTAGTTTACATTATCACATTGTAGGCTTCAAAGATCAGACTAATTGTCTGATCTTTGTAAAGGTAACCATTAAGATTTGATTAAGATTGCTTAGAAATTTGTCAATACATGCAGAGGCATAGAGTTAGTAGTCTTTGGGGCCTGAGCCCACCTGTAGGCTCTACACAAGGTGGTACATCCCTCTGAGAAAATAGTGATCTATTTCACTGCTTACCTGAAACACCTGAGGTTGTGTGTCAATACAATACTAAAAATAACTTGCATGCAAATTTTCTGATATTTCTTTCTTTTACAATCAAATTCTATATTTTCCTTATGAAAACATTAATGTACACAGTTGATCAGACAACTCCTCTTGAATTTCCATGCTCTCTTACATTACAGAGAGTCTTGTGCCAGTCACTCCTCGACATTTTGTTTAGGTACCTGAAATTACACAACTGATTTACATAACAAATTCTGTTTTTACATCACTGTGACCAAACCTCCCACTGTTGTTGCTAAAAACTGCAGTGTTTAAAAGAACATGTTCCATTTGGACTCAAATAATGTTAAAACAAAAAATATTCCCAAATAGCAAAAGCATGCCAAAAATGCAAAGAGTACTGTGAATAAACATGTTATAAGCTTAGAATCTAAAAACAGTGAAGAGAAAAGTAAAAAAACCATATCAACAAAGTAAAGAAGATATTTTTGTACAAAAGGATTAATGAGATGACAGAGTGTGAGAAAGGGAGGGGGAGTATCACAGAGAAACCAAATAAAGGAGAAAGCAAGATGGTGATGTAAAGGTTCAAACCACAATGGTAGAATATGTATGCATGGATTTCATTGATGAAAACAATAGATATTTGGCATGTTTGCAAAAGTATTCCAGATCAAGGAATAGCAGTTGGATTCCTATCTATGTTTTGTAACTAATGATTGGGCAAACTGGAAGAAAGCTCTTCACCATGCCTCTCTATCTACCATCTAAACGTTTGCTACCAAAACAATTTCAAGTGTGTTTGCTACACGTCAAATATGGCAAACAAAATAAAACTAAAAGTTTTGCTTAAAATTTTCATAAGTATCAGACTCTTGGACTGTCAAGGGTTACTGATATGAGACCATATCAAAGAAAATCAAACTTTGAAGTGTTGCTTCTGGAAAGAGGAGTGACAGGTCTGAATTGAATTTCTGGTTAAACTGTGAGGAAAATTTAAATTATTGTTGCCAGGTATTTTTAATGAGATCTTATTTGATTATAGCCTTGTTTTATTAATAATGGCAAACAAAGTAAAATTTTCAGGGTAATAAGGAATTATAATGGATTAAATATCAGATGTTGGCAACAATGAGCAGATAAGTACATGCCTTAGAATTCTGAACCAGGACTTTGGCATAGAAAAAATATTTTTTGGATTTTGTAAAATGTCTGCAACCACAACTGAAAGAATATTTGCTGTGTTAAAAAAGTACTATTAAGGATGAAATTTGGCATTATTAGATGCTGTATGCAATAATATGATGGAGCAGTAAATGTACCTTGTTGTCCAAATGTTATTTGAAAAAGAAATTTTAAGGAAGAAAATAGGACCTCATATGTCAAATGACAAGCCCACAAGCTCAATCTTTCTTTCCAGCATGCCATGAATAACAACAATAAGATCCAAAATATAATGATCATGGCACAAGAGCTCATGGCTTTTATTCATCACTCCCCTGAATGACTAGCATGGTTTTCTCAGTTTATATACATGAACAAGGGTGGTGAAACAAAGTAACTTGAGCCATTTTACCAGAAAATGATGCACAAGATGGTGTAATATGGAACCTTCCTCATTATAATGTGGTTAAAACTAACAAGCCAAACAAGTTTAGGATTATGTTTGACTGTGCAGCAGAACACAATGGCACATCTTTAAATAAGGGTGTTTTCCAAAAACTTGACTTTATCTTTAGGTTGTTAGGTGTCTTGTTGGGATTTGGGGAACATGGGGTGGCAGTAGTGGATGATATAGAAGCAATATATCACCAAGAAAAGCTGATGAGTCAAGAAAAGCTGGGGTGACTTTGTGGAGGAGCATAAGAAAGTAAAAGGGACCAAATAGCTTACAGGTTTGAAGATATTAAATGACTATGATATCAGCAGGTACTTTAAACCCAAAGATTTTTGACAGGCCATTAATACTGAGTTGTACCATTTTGCTGATGCTTCATATGGGTGAGTGACCTATCTGAAGTTTGTTAATACAGATGGGAAAGTATGGAAAGTACATTGTGCCTTTGTAATAGGAAAGTCTTATTTAGCTCCAATAAAGACAGTGACTATCCCCAAGCTAGAGCTGCAAGCACCAGTACTGTCGGTAAATACAGACAATTTCATTGAACAGGAGCTGGACTTGGTCATTAATGCAACTATATTATGGTCTGACACTAAAACATTGCTGGCTTACATAACCAATGAAACAAAGAGAATTCACATATATGTGGCCAACATTTGTAGTACCATATGTGAGAGTTCAAGTGCTAACCAATGAAGACATGTGGAGTCAGCATCAAATCCAACTGATGATCCATCTCAAGGATTAAGGAGATGTAGGAGCATTAACTTTCTGTTTAATCTATTCTGAAAACACTGATGTAAGAAATACCTTTCTACCTTGTAGCTCTGTCAAAAATCATTAAAAATAGTTGATGAAATTTTACTGTGGAACAATTGGTCACTTGCTAGGGTGATTGAAGTTTAACAAGGTAAAGATTAAAAGGTTAGAAGGGTAAAATTGAACACTGTGAATAATAGTTAATAAGGCCAACCACAAAGATATGTATGTTAAATTGCAACATGAACTAGCTTATAACTAGTGTTCTGTTGTTAAAATGTGGCAAACTTATGCAAAGTTGTAAATGTTTACCCTATGTTAACATTTAGGGGCTGGAAATATAGTAAATAATTAGTTAAATCAGAAACCACTGGCTATGGTTGATGTAATTAATTTACATGGATATCAAATTACACTACTTGTTATATACCTTCAGATATTGGGTTACATTTTGGCTGCTAAACCTTGGATAGTAAATATTGTTCAACTGTATCATGCCTTGTGTCTTTCATCCATTGAACAACAAAACCCTTTAGAATTGTGACAGTGTTTTGTTGAGGTGTGGGTAAACATGGTGGTTTACATAACGTGCACACAAAATAAACCAAACACAATTTATGCTGTTTGTATATATGCTAGTTAAGGCCCTCTGAACATTGTAGGCCCAACTTGAATAATTTCAAACTTAGAGCATTAATATGAATGCTAGAAAAATGAGCAACTAACCCACAATCCTCCATAATCGGTAATTTATTACAATAATGGATGTTGATAACAAAATAGGGTGAAGAACTTAAAAAGTACTTGTCTCACATTGCTGTTTTATTGCCATGGTTCCCCAGGCTCTGTAATGCCAGGATGCCAACACCATGCAAAAAGGACACAGTGTCAACTGGGTCAGACCATTATAGGTCATTGCTGATTTTATTTTCTTGTCTCAGGGCTGACAAGTAAGGTCAATCTTTTATTAGATGTGTGACTGTATGGCAACTAACTTGGCAGAGTGGGTTTATCAATGTGGGTGTTGTGTATGCAGTGTTTGTATGTATTTGGTGCTAGATGATGGCCACAGCAAAGTCGTGACAAGTGTACTCCAGCCAACGATGACAGGTGACTTTCTTTGTAGTTTATAGTGGGGGATGAGAGTATTTATTTATTTATTTACTAACATTTATACAGGATAAAACATATCAACAATATAAAATGCTGTTTTCCATATGTGTCCTGTGTAAATAATGGGGTAAAAGTCCAAAACGACAAAGATAAAACCGAGTACCTACTATTATGTTGTTGGGGAGGCTGTTGAGTGCTTGACAGGTGAGGTAAATGTGGATGTGTTTCTTGTACTGGATGGTGTTTGTGGGTGGAGGTATGGAATTCAAGATGTAGGTGTGGTGACTGAGATGTGTTTATTATTTGTCTGTGTGATGAAGAATGATCACTTGGGAAGTAGCATGGGCTGTATGTGGCGATGCCAAAATCGTGTGCCCATTATGTCCAAGTGTTGTGCTTGTTTGGCTTAATGGGTAAAAGTANTGTGGTGACTGAGATGTGTTTATTATTTGTCTGTGTGATGAAGAATGATCACTTGGGAAGTAGCATGGGCTGTATGTGGCGATGCCAAAATCGTGTGCCCATTATGTCCAAGTGTTGTGCTTGTTTGGCTTAATGGGTAAAAGTAAACGATCCAATAAAAGCTCCATCTTTATATACTAAATAACCACGTGCAAGGCAATGACTGTTATTAATATGGGTATATGTTTAAACAATATTATTTCTCTATGAATAGGCAAAATTTTAGAAATTTTTGCTGATGACACGTGCATGTATGCCTACCACCAACACACACTCGGCATACGGCCAAACATTACCTGGTTCCGCACTGGAGGTTGGAGTGATAAGTGCAGGCACTAGAAATAAAAAGCCTGCATAAGACAACACGCACCTACCACCCCAAACTCCATCACATCCGTTTCTGTTGCAAACCATAATCCTCTGATTTCTGGTTAACTAAAGGAGAATCATTAATTTAATAAAATATCAACACTTGGGAACAGACCTAGTATGATAAAACTCTCCCTGTGCCTGTTAACTTGAGAAAACCAGGTCTTCGCTATTTTTTGGTGAACCGGTTAAAATAGTAGCTATCTCTTACGACTGTTTAAAACAATAATTAGCTTGTGATACATCTAAAATAATTTTCTGATACAGTAAGCTCAACACATGTGGACCAGGCAACAAGTTTCAACGAACAATAAGTCAAAACAAGAGCTTTCTTCGTGACAAACTGAAAAGAATGAAGCTACCTTTACCTGTAACTGACCGACAATAACTAAAAATTTCACTTTCCAATTCGGCTTGAAGCATTTTAGTAACAAAACTAGAAACTTGTAGCAGCGTCATGCACTCTTTTAACCTGCATCATAACGACCTGCAAAGAAATTGAGTCAAAACACACTTACATATCATTTGCTTTTGGTGAAGTTTGCGCTGACGAATGAGTTGCTTTTACCCTGTTATCATTTCCATCAGTCAACACTCGCCTCCATTTAGAAATTGGTTCTTCATATGATTCTTCTTCACCTGTTTCATCATCCGAATCTTCATCATCAGATTCGTCATTGCTATCTGGTGGAATTAAAGTAGGGTTGTAACTGAATTTAAGGTTCATTTGCCCCCCAAAGCTGTAAATATCTCCGTCCTCCACATCGCTATTATCCATCACTTTTGTATTAAAATAACTGACTGTTACTGTTCCATAAATTTAGTACAACATTTGATTTGAACGATTAATATTATTTAGTAGTTGCCTGTATAACTCCACAACTGTGGGGATTTCAATACTAAGAATGGAGAGAATGGTTTCATTGAAAAAGCAACTTTGCTTGAGTGGAGCCAACAGGGCCAACGTTAACAAGGGGTGGGGGTCGATTCCTGGTGAGCGCCCTTTTTTAAAAAGTGGTACTCGTGTAAACTTTTTGATCAAAGTTCCCTTTCACTGCCATTGTTTTTTAAAATTTACCCAGTTTCACTTATATACCGTTTTAACTGCAAGCATTTTCACTTAGATCCATAACATTATTTCATTATTTGCAATGATTTTTCAATCACTTTTATGATTTTCAGTTTTGTACATTATATTATTATTGTTATTATTATTATTATTATTATTATTATTATTATTATTATTATTATTTTGAAAAATTTTTAACTGGCTGATCTTTATACCGTAATTCTCCTTATTAGGCGAGTCACAACTAATGACCTAGGGCTAATAAGGTACTTTCTCCTATCTTTCACATCTCAAGAACTTTTCTTAGGATTCTAGCTGTTCCTAATAAAGCGGTCTTCTGCATGTCAACTCTGTTAGGTTCAATATTCAATTTTTGAACCCAATTTTTAAACCCTTTGCTGACACTTCCTAATGCTCCTATCACAACAGGAATCACCTGCACCTTCTTCAAACCCCAAAGCCTTCCCATCTCCCTCTTCAAGTCTTGATATTTTTCAACCTTTTCCTTTTCCTTGTCTTCGATTCTTTTATCTGCTGGAACGGCAATGTCGATTATGAAGCAAGATTTCTGCTT
>RDPX01000094.1:536365-674517 GCA_003991215.1 Morbakka virulenta | reverse complement strand
GCTCTTACGCATTTCTCGACACTAATCAGTCCTCTTCCACCTTCTTTCCTCTTTACATACAACCTTGCAACGTCACTTTTTGGGTTTAATCTTTTGTGCATGGTCATTAATTTTCTTGTCCTCCTATCAACCTTTTCTAGTTAATTTTTCGTCCAATTAATGATTCCTGCACCGTATCGCATTAGTGATACAGCCCAGGTGTTGATTGCTGTTACCTTATTTCGCCCGTGCAATTTTGATTTCAAAATTAGTCTTACCTTCCTGAGGTACTCTTTCCGGAAAGATTCTTTAACTATATCCTCCTTAATCTTATCCGACTCAATAATACCAAGGTATTTATAACCATTCTGGTCGACTTCTTTTATAATGTTACCATCAGTCAGCCTTCACTTTTAATCATTTTTCCTCTTTTCAACACCAGGACACCACACTTTTTAAATCCGAATTCCATCCCAATATCTTTGCTAAATGCGTGTACAGTAGACACCAAACTGTCGATCACATTTTCGTTTTTCGAAAACAACTTTAAATTATTATTACTATTATTATTATTATTATTATTATTATTATTATTATTATTATTAAATGTTTTACTTGGTATACGACTTCAGTAAAATAATACTATAGTAAAATGTTAAAAAATCTGTTAAAATCATTTTTGAAAAGTAGCAACCTTCCTTAGTTCCAAAGGAAGTTGGTCGTAAAATTTTGCCCCAGTGCTACAAAAGGCTTTTTTTTTACCTAGTTCTAATCTCATTTTCGGAATTTTTAATAAATTTTAATAATTTTTAATACTACTCAAAAATCACATCAAGGCCTCTTTGGAAGAAGCTACGAACCCAAGTACATTTTGAGATCATTATTTCTTCTGGTGTGAAGCTTCCTTTAAATTTTAATGATAGCTCTTCTCAAGAGCAAGTAACTTCTGCTAGTTACAGGCTATTAGCTGAAGTTTCTTCGGATATATTTCCTATAAAGGACGCATTTTACTAAAATCTCTGACCATGGGCAAAAAGACCGCCCCTATAAAAAATATTGGATCCCAGGTTTGATACCAATTTACACCAAGTTAAACAGGAACCCGATTTAGTCGGCATAAATTAGAGGAATAGATGTAAGAGTGCGTCTTTATAGGGATCGAATACGTCGGAATTCCGCAGCAGGTTTTTGATACGTAATGTTTTTGCTTCCCCCTGTACATAAGATGACAATGCATTGATGGAAAATATTCCACTCAATGGATCACCAATGACATATTTATAACAACGGAAACCTCCAAGATCGATATTTCTTAAACTGTTTAAAACAATGTCAGTTTGTTCAGTCCTCCGTTTCATCCGACCAGATTTGAGCACCTTCATCAGTATAGAATACTAAATACCTCTTTCATTTTAAGCATCAGCCATATTTTCAAGATCAAAATTTTCAACGTCAACCCCGTCCATCAAGACTAACTTCATCTCTTGAAACGCAACATCATCCAACAATTTCCTTTGCCGACGGACTGCAGTTAGCACTAGTCGCCCACGCTACTTTTCTCTTTCAGTAAGACCTTAAGTGACAATGCAACTAGCCTTGTGAAGCGTTTTTGCTTTGATTGTCCCCAATTACAAGCCACAATAGGCAGACATGCGTCGTTTAAATTCACATCTTGTTTCATAGATGGACAGGAATAATCGTATGGTATTCCCTTAAAATATTGATTGGTCATGAAAGTGTGTCGCATTGAAATATTTTGATGTAGCTAGAGGTTAGTAGCCTCTATGTCATCTTTGACTCACTACGTTCTGTTCAGAGAATGAACAACTGATATAGGTGGTGGTAAAAATCTTTCAGTACAAGTTTCAAGTATGATGATTGAAAATTCGAGCAACATTTTTCATTAGAACACTTAACAGGTTGTAAGAAATATTGTTATTGCCGAAATTGACACGTCCTCCCCCTCCCCCCACAATACTCTTCACCCTCTGACTTTGTCCCTGCAAAAATAGGTGCGTTGTCTTCTACAAACTCCGAATATACAGAGCTGCCATCTGCCACAGGTCCCGACAAAATTTCAGCAAAAGTGAGCCGAGAGAATTCCAAGTTTTTCAGCTCAAGTCAACCGTCACAACCTTCACATCAAGATGGCTTCAAAATTTATCATGCCCAAGGATAACAGCACTCAATTCTTTGCTATATTTCAGCATCCTGCTCTCAACACGACTAATTGCGATTCAATCAGGATTTGTTGCCAAAAAAACGGACCAGGTCATTTTCAATATAGTACACAACTGAACAGTTTATAGTGTTTCATTAGGACCTCCATCAAGAGCAATCTTCTCTTCATCTCTGTCAGTTTAAAAGCTCAGTGTGTCGTCATATCTTACAGATAAGCAAATGCAGATAAGCCTTAATGCTTGACATTTCTGATACCTTTGTATGTAATACAAGAATAAGTGATTGCATCATTCATTAGGTCTGATTTTGACAACCTTCATATCACAAATGACAGAGGGTATCAGCTTATGTTGAGGAGCCATAACAAAATCATGACAACATGATCTGATATTCGATCTGCATGACCATAAACTCTTGCTTGTTTGTAGCGGTTGCCCCAACAGGGACTTTACTTTTGTTATTTTGGAAGTAATGTCACTTAAGCAGGTCCTAAAATTACAGCTATCTCTTCTAGTGGTCTGAGTGACCCCCGACCAAACTTCTTTAATTGATGCGAAGCAAGCTTTGAATTTTCAGTTTTTAAAGCTTAACGGAGACAATTTTACACGCCTCCTTTTCTTCCATTGTTCTATGGTTTTGGAGCATGAAATAAAGGTACACTGAAGGGCATTTCAAATCGAATCCTTCTCGATTCAACGCTCCTATTAGCTAATCTATTTTAAACTCTTCTTATCACTTCGTTGTAATGTCGCTCGTGGGGTGCGGAACCTGAGATCTTCATTCGACTAATTGCTTTTATCCATTCAGATAAAAGCAATTAGTCGAATCAGATATAATCTTGTTCATTAAGGTTCTACGAGTTGTTCCGTCCATAATCTCGAGTTTCCGTTTCCTCTCGTTGTGTATCTTTGTCTGTCGAGTTGAGTTTTAAACCGCTTCTTTTATCTCTTTTTCAGTAGCTTCAGTGTCGTTTGCCTGGCTAATATTTCTTCACGATCACTTTCAGATACTTGTCCCAAGTCTCCTTTTCAAGACAATGACAATTGCTCATTTTTGCTGTTTTGTCTTTTTTGTAAAACTCGTCCTGTTTGGGAATTAGTTTCGATTTAGGAGCTGTGTCAGTCAGCGTGGGGTATTTGTTGTGACAGAGAAGAAGAAAGAACAGCGTAAGTCTACGATGGGCATAATGTATATCCTGAAATTCAATTTAACAAGCCTTAGTAAGTAAATGTCCACATTGGTTGATTTATGATATAGGGTAGACACCAATTCAATAGAAAAAGAGGAGCAAAGAAAGTAATTCATATCAATATCATTGTGGTATATTTTACATGCATATTTTCAGTCTGCAGCTACTGTAAAATTCAATGGCGATAACGTCATCTTAGGAAAGCAGCTACGCATGCACGCACGCTCACAGACACACACCAACAATTCTACGATGCCCCAACATTTTTTTTTAATTCTTTGTTTCTAATTACACAAACCTTGGTCATTCTATGATGTATCCAACCTTCTCACTTTTACAACTTAAGGCGGATTATCACGCTAGCTTTTCCACGCACAGGCAACACCAGGCTCGTCACAATTTGTATTGAAAAAAACAGAAATACTACTTTTTTTTTCAGCGTTACGTAAATGAGTCAGTTTGACGACCCCACCCCTTCAAATTTTCGTGATAGCTTGTTGTGAAAAAGTTTAACAATCCCCAACAGTTTCGTACTTCTTGAACAACCGCTTATTAGGGTTGGCTTGGCAGTGTTGTTGGAAGGTCTCTGTGTTCATTTCGAGTAGACTCTACAACTTATCTATTTGGTCTTGCTATCCTTGCCCAGCAGGATCTTCCAGGTGTTAGGGTACAAGTACTTAAATCTTAAGATACGACTTCCATGTGGTTTGGATTGTTTATTCTTCAGACTACTTATTATCTATTTTTCTTGTTTCTTTCTTCCGTCTTCTGATTCATTCTCAGTTATTGAAACGATATTAGCAGTGGCACGGTGCCATTGGGGCAAGTGCCTCCTGCAAGAAAATTTGAGGAGAGCCGAAGGCAGCAAAGATTTTTAAAAGTAATTTAAACGTTTGCAGAAAACGCTCGTAAGGCAAAAAACTGCACACAACATTTTTTGGGGGAAAGGTGCTTGTTGGGTCGGTTTTCCCGATTAGTTTTAGGAATGCAACTCTTGAAAAAAATGCTGGAATCCATATTGTGAAATTGACAACATGAAAACGCCATTCTAATCTCAAATGGTCAATTAATATTGTAGCAAAGTATGTGGATTAAAATAGCCTTCTTCGGTTTGTTTAGATTTCAATTTACCTTTGAACCTGGATGCAATTTAAATCTTTTGTTTTTAAGACATTATGGAAATTGTGAAAGTAAACTGTTTGATTAGTTGAAATAGTCATGTTTTCTTTCACACTTGTGACTTGTGTGTGACTGTTGACTGTTGATGGTATTCAAATTGGTGGTATTCGAACTTTAACATTCCGGATAAATTCTTCAAAATCCGCAAATATGTCGGAACTAAAGAGGAAAAAGCTGCAGGAATACTATGACAAGAAATTAGAGTATGGCGTTTAAAGTGTGAGTGTATGTGTGTGTTTTTTTTACATATTTGATAATAACAGTGGTCAATACGATCGTGGAGCATTTATAAGTATCAATCAAGCAAGATATTACACTTCTTTAGCAGGTCTGAGTTTCACGTTTATCAAACAAACATCAGGTAGCCTGATGATTGTTTACTACGTTTTCCAAACCCGACTTGGACACTTGAGCGCATAAGCTCACTTGTGAAAATCTGTGACCTCAGGAACTGCTCTTCTGGTTATTTTCTATTTTGGAGATTCTGTTACCAAGGACAATTCCAGTTACGGATATATATCTTTCATTGATTAAAAACAAAACAAGACCAACAATAGTGAATAAGAAACAGTTTGTAACTTGTAAATGTGTTTTACCTTTATTCAAATAAGTAGATGAGACCTTTGAATCTTTGAGTCTCCATCTGTGCATATTAGCAGCTGTTCGTGTTACGCTACATCTCAACATGCCCCAAGTGTCGTGGTTTACTCCAAGACACTGACCACCTTGTACTTCATTGCCCAGAGACAAAGCTGGCAGGAGAATGTGATACCATTAACAAATGTGATGAAGCCTTCCAGACCTGGACTGACACAATAAGCGTGGATGTGTAGCTAAACGATACTAGTGGTAGTAGTAGTAGTAGTAGTAGTAGTAGTAGTAGAAGTAGTAGTAGATGAGATTAATAAAGTGTAGTTTACAAGAGTGGAGCAAACATTGAAACACTTATAAAACTATAAAAGATTAATACTAAACATATCTTGGGGTTAATATTAATGTTTGTCAAATTTAATAAGAAAGAAAATGTTATACATGATAAATTATTTATTAATAATTTTTGAATCTTTAAATTTCGAATGAGATAGGAGAGTGTATTCCAAACCTTTCTTAACACATGAAAAACTAAAATATTATATTAAACTAAAACATTTTGTTATACCTAAATTGCACAGATATACCTTAAAATAAAATCGTATGTGCCTTGTAAGAGATATAGTAAGATAACAATGCATTTGGAAACATAAAATAGATGTTTTTTCTCCTGTATCTAAATCTGACGGCAAAAATGGTTTTATTTGAAAGCAAGATCACATAGGCAGTCAATATAGGAACTTATGTGAGTTTTTGTGATATTTCTCTGAAATTTCTGCACGAAATGAAGATATTGAAATTGTAAGACCATACCAACTTGTTTCTAAAGGGAAATGTTGTAATTTTTAAGAGCTCGATACAAAGTAATTTTTGTAGGGGACAATATTTTTGTGCCAAATTGTTAGTCTTGGGAATACATGGAAAGATTGTGATCGTTGACATAAAATTAGAAAAGACAGTGTTGTGGAAAAATCAAAGTAATCATGTCTGGAGAGAGAATATGAATAACCTTGTTTCTAAATGTGTCCAGAAATGGCATTAACTTCCCGTAAGTGCAAATCTATGTGGTATCGTCTTGTCCAAAAGGAGGTTTGGCCCGTGTTTAACTTCCTTTTCACTCAGATTTTCTCAAACAGTCATTTGCAATTCTGTAAAATCCTCCAAAAATGAAAACTTAGGATATCTATGGAAAATTACTTGCAGTGTTACGATATTCAAAATGATACTTATCGAAACATCAAACAGGTTCTACAATCTATCAGAGCTAATCACACAAGTCCTATTAGTAATGAACTTTTATCGCAAAGTGCTAGTCTTTCATTATCTTTGACCAGTCATTGCCATTGGCTAAATCTATATGGTCTAAAGTACAAAGCAATATGCCCACGAACTTTTTTAACTATACTATAAGGTTCTTAACAATTCCTTTGCTGATCAGAAGAATTTTCACAAATGGAACCTTAATGATTCCCCCGACTGCTCCTTTTGTCTCTCTTACTATAGGGCATAAAGGTAGGGAATATCAAAGCCTTAAAACTGAGTTTTCCTTGAAACGTCTGAAGATTTCAAAAGGTTTATGAGAAAAAACTTGTTCAGAACGCCCAACTTTTGAAGAAAATAGAAAAATATGTATAAAACTAAATAGTGTTTAACCCGCCACGCTTTTGTGATTTGTAGATTGCAATGTTGTTTTGTTTAATTTGCCAGCATGATGGTCCAAATCCCACTCTAATATTAATGCACATTTCATAACATAAATTTTCCATTTTATGTGCATTAACATTAGGGTTAAGTGGGATGGTACACTTTTTATTTTTAAAGCTTATTTTACACAAAGGCTCTCTCGAACACATTCCACACTTTAGTGAAGACGTCTATTTCCTGGTTTTATGTAGTAGCTGGTTTTGTAGTCAGGTGCTTTGAAACAAAAGCCTCCGACTAGGTAAGATAGGGTAAGTAGCTGCTTGTAAGTCATACCTTGACTTACAGCACTTACAAGGCTGACACACTTGAAACCATAACTTAGCTTTAGTTTCTTGCTAAAACCCTGAAAACCACTTATTTATCCTCCCTTTATGTAGACATAAGCGACTTCTTCTCACCTTATACCATTACTGGTGATTCTTTCCACCCAGATTTATTTGTCCTCGTCAATGACATAAACGTTTCGTGGTGGAGCTGATGGTAGGTTTTGAAACAAACTTGAAACCAAATCTCGAGTGCGGATGAATTAAGTATAACACTCTAACCGTGACCCAAGATTTAGAAACTCCAGTGTCATGTTTGTATATATTTCCATCCAGGGACGTAGAAAGCATCTAAAAAGTGAGGGGTAGGTCAAAAGGGGGCACATGACTACTCCCATAAAGCTCCTCCAATTTGTTTGTAAGATCATCCAATTGTCTAATTTTGTTACATCTCAGATATTATGACTATCTCACAGAGATGCTCGGAGGTTTGAAGAAGTTTCCTGAATGAACGTAAATCACACTGTTTATAATCCATGTATGAATCACACCTGTGTCCATTATGATTTCCTATTTATTCTTTCAATACAAATGATCGACAATGACAAAGTCTGATCCAGAAATAATGCAAAGTTGTGAAAACAATGCTGACAATCCTCCTCGTCTCTCTTATTAGTCTCCATAAACCATATTTCTCAGCAAAGCTACTATCATTTTTATCTACTATATTTTTTTCATATGTTTGTCAGTAATCAATATTGTTTGTCGATTATTTACTTTTTGCATCAGGCCAACCAATGTAAACTACCAGTTCCTGTGATTTTACCATTGTATTTTTGATAGTTTGAATAAATAAAAAATAGAAGTTTTAAAGATATATTATTAATACAGCATTACTATTAAAAAAACCCTGACTAGAATTGATGACATTTTGAAAATGAATTTCGCCCAGCCATAATCCAACTGTAGACTTGCCTAAAGTAATAAGTAATTGATATGAATAATGTATCTCATGTGGGTTGACTATTTTTGACGATTCAGATCAGATTAAACCGGTAAATAATCCATACTCTAAACTTAAAAGAGATGAAATAGAAGAAAGAAAGCTAGCAAAACAGGTAGGTGTCAACTAACATTTTCTCAAAATTTATAAAGCTACAATAAAACGGCTGACAACACAGAAGCTATAATATAAAATAAGAACCTACAAATAGAGCGAGCATCAACACATATCGCATCAAGATTTCTAAGAGCTGCAATGAAAGTGAATATTGTGGAATAGTTATTGAACTAATGCACAAAACCAAAATGCTAGAATAACAACACCTGAACTGTAGACCGTCAATGATTGTATGAGCTATAAAAAATTTAGCATGAAGAGTACCTGCTTCTAACTAGCAAAGACAATAATTCTTGCAAGACTAAGACCGTTCTACAAAAGACACTCGCTTCCGAAGCATTATAGTTTTTCCCAATACTATTATTGCCAGATGTTGTACCCTTCCTGAAAGGTAGAACGTAGCATTTCGAATTCTCGAGAATATTTTGTCCTCTTCATAAATCTTACATGATCTAGTCTGACTCTTGAGTTAGAAATTGGTTATTTTTTCTCACCTTCAATGGGGTTATTTACATTGATGCTACTTTTATGAATTGGATGAAAACATTCAATAGAAAGACTTATCAATGATAGAGTCAACCACTGGCACTTTAAAGCAACATCTTGTGGGTACATAATCTACTCCATCTTAACATAAAATTTATACTATGAATCTACAATAACCGTGCAGAACAGCTAGTTTTGAATTTTTCATTAATATTTAGAATAAAAAAATCAAAGCATGGAAAAGAAATATCTCTGCGTATAATAGGGGGGCGGGAAAGTCAATAAAACTAAAATTTATCATGTCATTTGTCGTAATCTTTTTCTGAGCTATGTTTGGAGAGAGACTTTTTTCATTTCATTTTTATAATTTTACAGTGCAGACCTATTTGGTCACAGGGATCAAGTTGTTTCAAAGGTTGGCGCCATACCTATTTTGTGTTTGTTGTGTTTGAAATGAAAAAACACGCCTTTATAATGGTTTTATGGATTTCCAAAAGTACGCAGTCTATATGTACCAATATGTTTAGTTGTAGCGTATTCTGGAAGGCCCTTCATTCACAGTCAGGCCACATCATGGATGACCTACGTCCATACGCGAAAACGAAGTCATATTACTACATTAAAAATTCTGAGTTTTCAGTCTTTATTACAAAATACGAAATCTAGGCAAATGAATTAGGGGTCTCTTTAGACGTTACTTACAAATTGCACCAAACTAGCGTTGACTAGAGTCTATAGTACAATCAAATGAAAGTTTGTTTTCCAAAAATTATCTGGTTTAAGAACTTTGGTAGCTCAGGTGATGAAGCTTATGCCCAAAAATATCAACAAAAATTGTGATACGGTATTGCAAATTGTGACTAATGAAGGTGTAAATCAATAGAAATATTTATACTTGTATCTCAGAACGTAAAGAGAGCATTAATGAGAATATATTTCAGTATTTAAAAGAGTATAATCGATATCTAGTGACAATAATATTACAAATAATGAAGAAACGTACATTTTTCGGACCAAAGTTAATTTCTAGAACAAAATTTATCTGCTAAGGAAATGATCTCCACTAAAACACATTTTACAGATTTACTTAATTCCAATTCCCAGGGATGTCGTGAACAGGTTTATCACTAGCGACAAAGAATAGCGATAATTCATGGAATGGAATTACACATATTTTTTTTATATCATTTGTTTTCTACGGAACCTCTTTAAATTGCTATTTGCTGTATGGGAAACTCATGAATGGTACTTCGTTTGTGCAATGAGAAACATTTCTTGAGTTTATACACAACAGCTGTGTATTTCAATTTATTTGTACAAATTCCAGTGTTATCAGTAACATCTTTTTGAGTTAGTAATAACATTATATTTTTGACACCATTTTTGACATTGACAGTCCAAAATCGGTTACCTCTGCATTTAAGAACATTCCACCTAAAGACAAATTTGAAAAGTCTTCTAATGCAAGACATTTTATAGGGCTCATCGTCCATGACTATGCAGCTGAGTTTTGTAAGAACAATTCAAACCTACTCTTGGATTTCTAAATATAATGATCATAATCTTACCCGATTATTTGGAGTAAACATTGAACCATGTTGTGCAGTTTTGAAGTTGGAAAATGAAAATTTCTTTGCCACAACTATCTCCTGTTATTTTTGAATAAGGTGTAGTAGCTGTAAATCTATTCTGAAACCTTTAAGAAGTAGGCTGACTTCAGTTGGTGTTTAGTTCCTTTTGCGAGTAGGTGGGCCTCTTTAGCCTTTGTTGGCAATCCTCTTACAGAGGTTTATTTAAAGGAGAGAACCTAAAGAGTAAAAGAATCATTGCTTCGGTCGGGTCTTGTCACTTCTTCCTCTCCAATTGGTCTGCTTTTTCTTCCCTTCCCCTAGAAGACTTGCTTAATCCTCTGTGGCCAGCTTTTGATGGAAAATTGGGAATTTTCTAGTATAGAGTACAGGAATAACCAATTTTCCATATGCCACTTTCCGACTAGTAGTAAACAGGTCTAATCTCTTGCTAGCACTTTGACAGGCAGATCTATCAACAGCTGTATAATTTCGGGGCGATTTTAGTATCACTTTGCGCATGGAGTAGTGGCCCTGCTGCTTTTTTTAGTGATCATACTGAGGCCACGGTTCTCAGACTAGCAGTTCTAGCTACACTTTTTCTGTATTTCTACTTACTTTCCAGGTATTCTTCACCCCGATTATTTTATTTCAGTAATGATAAGACTCAGTAAATTATCTTCAAATAAACCAGATTTACCTAAAATACCTAAGCCATTATCAGTAGCCTTGACCAACATCCAGATTGTTTGTTGCAACTTTAATTCCCTTAAGTCTTTTCTATTAACTCACTTTTCAAATATACTTGCTCTTTGTGAAAACAATCTTAAAGATGGCATCTCTAGTTCTGATTTTCTTGTTGATTCTTACCATCCTCTTATTGTTAAGGACTCTGGTGGTCATATGCATGGCTAGGTACCCTTGTTCGAGATTCTTCACTAATTGCGGACAAAGCTCACTTGGAGCATTCAGTATTACTTTACCTGCTTGTTTCTTGCATTGATACATTCTCCTACCTGTATTTTCTCATTTTATCGTTCTCCACTTTTCTTGGACTCACTGTTCCTAAACCCATTTATAATTCTGTCGACTCTGTATTTCAATTTCATCCATCTGCTAACATATTAGTGAGTGGTAACACTATAGCTCACCATGGTCAATAGTTAAATTTTAATTCTACAGGTGAACTTGAAGTTGAGTCTTACCACTTTTTACTTTGTTGACCTTTGACTCGAATGGTCGATTTTCTCACTCATGTTCAGGTTGGTATAAATGCTTTTGTGTCTCATTGCCGGTGCCAGACAAATCCGATTCTTACCCAGGTTCTGACCTGCGTGTCCTGCAGCTAAAATCTACCACGATCATTTTTCCCATTGGTATCGACCTAATGAAACTGCTGGTAATAAACGAATGTTTTCTTATGCTAGATATTATTGTAAAATCCTCATAAGCTCTTGAAACCTACTTTTTCTATCCATGTGAAGCTATATCGTGCTATGATATAACATAATACATGGCGTCATCTGTTGTCTTGTTATCAATTTCTTAATCGGAAAGGCTTAGATGAGATTGAAATTGTTTTTAAAGATCAGTATTACAGTAATGATAATGAAAACACATCAACAAATGTACAATTGTTATTCCACTTAGATAAGATTAATATCATCCCATTGCAACTGTAACTTTATCTTTAATTTAGTGAATACCTTTGTCATATACTCACATCAAACTTGTAGATTTAAAATTCAATAGTATTTTTAGCTTTCAGAAAAAGTAGATAATATTACCAGAAGGATTAAAAGAATTTGAGGATGTAACAGTGCAGGGAAAGAGACTTATAGTAAAAGTGATAGTTCTACACTTAGGAATCATGACAGAGAAGGAGTCGTTTCACTAAAGAATGAGTGGTGCTATGAATAGTCGTTAAAAATGGTACATGAGAATGTAGCTCCTGGATACATAGGTTATGGAAGTTCTTATATGAAAAAGAAATCAGATGACAGATTCCGACAAAGTGTAAGGGTTTCATAGATTTCACAAAGCTTAAGGCCAATCGGACCTGAGACTGGAGGTTTGTATTTGCTCCAAAAGAGTTAAATTGGAAGGAAAAGTACCTAAGCAAATGTAGCAGCATTAATCAAGATTTATAGAGATTTTAAAGACTGGGAGAGAGATATTTCTTTATTGAATAGAAAGAAAACTTTTGTTAAAGCTGCCTCATCAATAACTTTGATATAGGGTATCTAGTCGTGATATTAAGAGATTGAAAGCCAACAAAGCCTAACAGCAAAGCTTTCAAAAGACTAAGTATCATTCCTGATTACTGTTGCAAGAACTAGATACCTCTGGAGGTTGTCAGAAATAAGCTTGACATAGTCCGTATTGAAAGTGATCACTAGTTTTTTCCCCACTCAGTGACATTGCAAGTAGCTTCCTGGATTCATCAATCTAACTTCAGTGGATATATGTGGTTTCTTTACGCGAGAAACAATGGTAGTGTCGTTGGTATATATACCTCGCTCTGAAATGAAATGCTTGCCCGCTTGCAAATGGCAAAAAGTAAAGCTAGACCTGAGAAACAATAGTACCAAGGGAGAAAATATTGAAGAGCAGCCATCCAGTTTAAACTGGACACTACGAATACATAGGGACATGGTGTCATCACAAAACTAAATTTCTTTAGCTTTGAGGCTTTAAGTTAAGACCAGAGTACCAAACGTTAGCAAAAGCATTTGAACTTCTAAGGTCAATGTCCCATGCTTTAATAGAAACGTCAAGTGTAATATAAATGCTATCAGCAAAAATAGAAAGGAGGTCAGCAGTAAAATGTGCTAAACGGTAGATCTAGTAGTAGTCAAACAAAAAGGCCGAAAGGCTCAAGATATTAAAGTCGAGACAGTTCCCTTCATTCACTGCTAACTGAGCATCAAATTAACCTAAAACTGCAAGTTTCTTACCCCTGAAGACAAATATTCTTTAAGTACCCTTATGCAGATAGGTTTTGAGGACCTGTGATTTCAACTCTTCGTAATCACTAACATTCATTCAGTTACTTACCGATTGAGAGTTAATCAATACTCATGTATGCATACCATCTATACTCGCAGTATTGACCGGTTTCTTTACCATATTTACTCCGCTTTTTGTCGTTTTGCCCTCTGTTACCTTGAATTTAAGTTTCCCTTCGACCTTCTTCGTTGATTCGTTTAGGTTGTTATCTTGATTCGTTTGATTTCGGGGTCCTCGGCTACGATTTTCTTCTCTTGGATGTCCTCGATCTCTAGCTTTTTTCTCTGTAATGTTTCGCTGACAACAATGGTTTGTAAAATTATTTGCTCCTTGGACAGGCTTCGTTTCCTTTTTTGTGATCTTCTTTTCCACAAATATGACAGAATAGCTTTCTTGCCTGTTCATTTTATTTTTTTTACACCGTTGATATCGTTCTGAGGTTTTGGTGTCACGCTTTTCACTTGTGAACTGGTGATTCCCGCGCATAGGCTTTATCTAAGGCTTGTGCTAGGCTAATGTTCTTTTTTTTTTTGAGTAGACGTTTCTGGAAGTCAAGATCCTTCAAGCATTAAATAATCTGGCCTCTTAGTTTGTCTCCAAGGCTATCACGAAAATTAAAGTGGATTGTTTGTATTCTAAATCGTGCTGTAAATTCATCCACCGTCTTGCGCTTCTTGGGGCTTTCCTGTGGAAAGACATGGCAATATCACTGTACGTTTTTTCAGTTTTGAGGTGGTTGTCAATTTTCTAATAACTTCTTATCAGTTTTCGTATTCTGCTGATTCTGGGGCAGGGTCTTCTGAGTCTTCAAAAGTGCCTTGCAATTCTATTCAGGCAAGATGGAGTATTTAAGCAGCTCCTTTCTTTACATCTGTTATGTTCCGGTTCCCTGCATAATATGCAGAAGCTCTCTTCCACTTCCTCCATCTGCCAGGTACAATTGCTGATGATCTTTTGGCATCCTTGTCTCCAATGTGATATTTCTATGTCACTAACGTTGGTAAAATACTTGGTAAATCAACACAAAAATAACTACATGCTTCACTTTACCAACTTGGTTCCTTTTCACACGCATTTTATCGTGACTATTACAGGCTACACAAGAAAGATATGCATTGTGAAGGAAACCAAATGTACTATACCAAGAGATAAATGTTCATTTTAGATGTGATAACATTCAAATCACTTGATGAAGGAAAGTTCTCAGCAGGTAAAGAGTTACATATTCTAGCTTATCTAGGAAAGAAACTACATTCATCGAAAGATTTAGTACAACGAGGACAAACAACTGCATAAAAATAAAACGTTTAGAGAAACGAGTCGTACAAGATGCAACAAACTGAGGTGGTACCAACAAGAAAATCTCATCAGAACACTTCATGTATCTATAGAAAAGACTAAGACAAGCCACATTCCGCAGATGAGACAAAGGTTGAAGAGTAGTAACAAAATTTGGAACTATCAAGTTAAAAATATATCTCTGAACTCGACCAAGACCATCAAGATAAGATGAGCAAGCACCTGTCCATACGTAACATTACCGCATGCAAGACTTAAGCAAGATGGTATATTTAAAAAGATATGAAATGACCTCAACAATAAGGCTCACTCTGGGACGATACGAAGAACAAACTCTTTTAGAAACAGACTTTCTAAAGAATCGCATATAAGAATCCCAAGAAGGACGAAGGTAATGACAAACCAAACAGCCTTATTGACCAGCATTCTTCGAAAGGAGAAGCAAACTAAATGGGTTAACATCAAGATGATTGTGCATAAATATTGGAAGGAGGCAAGAGCTAGGCTCCCTACTCAAGTACAGCGTTTGCATTTTTGCCCTATTGAAAGAAATCATCTATTTCCTGTCACATTTTCTCAGAGCCGAAAGGTCTGATTCCAAATCTTTTACAAGTTTGATCTGTTCCTATTGAGTTGCTTTGTTGCTTTGTGTCCAGTGTTAGAGTAACATGTTGTGTCGTCAGCATGGATGTTGAAAAACTGAAGAAAGTTACTGGGACGATCATTGGTGTTAACAAGGAAGAGAGTTGGGCTAAGATTAAAACCTTGATGAAGGCTAGCATAAATGGAATACCCATGCGATGTGATACCTTGCAATATGACACAAAACCTTTCCACCAATTCCATAACCAAAAGCAAGGTGCAGTGTCACACTTTTCCAAATGGTACAAATAGAGAAAAATTTTCTAAATCTGTACAAACATTAATAAAAGACTTAATTTGTGAAATACTTCTACCAGTGCATTGTTGAAAACTCGGGTAAAGACCTGACTAATAACAGAAAGAAGACTTAATTTGGATATTTACCAAGATCAAATGGATCACCTGCATTCTCAAAGATAGAAACAGCATTAGAAGCTTTACTTAAAGATGGAAAACAAGACTTCAGTAAGTAAAGTTTGAAAAGTTTGGTTTTTAAGGAAGATATATACCCATGAACACGAGGATTCGTATTATTGACACTCAATCACGTCTTTACCCATGGGTAAAATTGGGACATGTCCAACTAATCTCGGATGTCTTTCTTTATGGTGATGATAAAAACCAAAACATTTTAATATCGTATATATGTATGATTTGTATGACAATAACACGTTCTAAGAGTAGACATTACGTGTATTTTGAATTTATAAATGGATTATCTTCCTTGACTACCAATTGTAATACACATCATCAAAGCCTGTATTTTTAGTTTTACGTTTGAAACATAAACTTCTTAGCGTACGAAATTGAAAAGGCAACAAGAAGTAAGAGCCCAATTGCCAATCCTAACATTTTTACCAAACGTGACACAGGTTTCCGGTGTACTAATCCACCCGGTATGAAACAAATGCCTGGTTCTGAGCGAACAACTGAGCAAATGATGGAACCAACGTCTTAATCTGTACTAAAATATTTCTCATAATTATCCTCCAGCCATCCTGTGACGTCTTTAGTGTTGTCGTGTTTAGTGTTGTCGTCTTTACAAATCGTACCAAACATTACTGGTTTCAAAACATGATGCCAAAGGTTATTAAAACTTAAATGGTAATTTTATGAAGCCAGTAAGGATATACAAGAAATCCGATTCGAGATTATGTTCAAAAAGAAATTTTATTCTTCTAAGTAATGTATGATGGTAAATAGGTTTATTGCAAATGGTTATTATGCCCCGAACTCCAAGGACAGTACAACATTTTGCGTGCAGTTTATTTTCCCATGGGTGAACAATCTTATCTTATGAAAGCTTCAACGATTTAAAACATTAAGTCTGATCACTTCCCACGCATGTAAACCCATTTCATGGTTTTCTGCATTCTACTTCCAACCGAAACAGATTTTGATTCTGAACTACTAAAGCAGTTCTGGCTAGAGCTGAGTTATTGGCGCAGAGTATTAGAGCGTATAGTTTCTTTTATCAAGTTGTTATAATCGTGAGGACCAGACTTTTGCGGTGGAAACCAAATTTTTGGTTCCCATTAGGATTCTATTAGAAAAGAAGAAATTCATTTCATTACTTGTAAACAAAGTTGCAGAAAAGATAATATGAATAAGATTAAAGATTCTAAATATTACTCAATTAGCTTTGACTGTGATGTATGTCACGTAGACCAGCAATCATCCACAAAGAGTATGATGGAATTCCAAATGAACTTTTCTTGGTACTCATCCCAATTTATGACGATGGATCTACATACCTAGTTAATACTTTATTATCATTATTTACGAAATTTATACAGGATAACCAATTCAAAAATTTTAGAAATACATACATATTTACAAAAACTTCTGTTATCAAATGGGTCCTGTTTTAAGCTTAAAAGGAAAATAACAAAAAGTATTTTTGAAATCTGATTTACTCACAGATTCGAAATCTGAAAAAATTTGAAACCTCGATCGATCCACTGAAGTTTAACTTGGAAGATTGTAGGTGATATAAACCCGCCTGAGAGTTAGGACTGTTGTAAGTTTAATTTGTGTCTGTATTTGATTACCTGAATATGAACAGTGTACCAATATCAGACTGACGTGCTGAATATAACGGTAATGCAAGTTACTTGGCAGGTTTTTGTCATGGCCTTTAAGCAAGAAAGAAGTCAGTAAACAGCACCGTAGTACATTGACCTCACATTCTTTGAATATCATAAGAAAGAATGCTTCTTAATGTTCCCAAGAAATAGGTCATTTTTTAAGTTTTGGCAACGACTGTTCATGTTTGTCTGCATCAACTCTTCGCTGGCAAGCATTGCTATCAAAGTTGAGAAGTTCTATGGCTGTGTAAAGGTTGCCAGACACCAGATGGTTTGCCCTTTCCTGTACAGTTCATGCTTTCAATTCTGGCCACGTTAATATCGTTGAAAGTTTAGAACAGCTTTTTACTTATAACTTACAAAAAAGAGAAACTAATTAAAAAGCTAATGATGTAATATGAAAGGTAGGTACATTTGAAAATGTATTACCCACAGTATTCTGGAAAGACATACTTGATACATTTTTGAACAATTGTAAGTATGTTCAAAGTGAGGTACAAACCCTCTAGAATCTCTCTTTTTGCTTCCGACTAATATTCCAAACCAATTCAATAAATTTGAATTTCAAGCAACCAATTTTCTTATTGGGATACACAAAAATGAACGAAAAAAGGAGCACGAAACTTGTCTTATTGGAAAGGAAAACTGTCGAATCTAAACATTTCTTCCAGTCATTGACACTCTAGAAGAAACCTTGGAAAAACCAGTTAAATCATACCGTAAGAGTTACGAGCATTTTTGCTTCCTGAGAAATTCCTAGTTAAAAGCAAGAAGAAATTTAAACGAAATATAAATTTCTAGCCAGAACGTATCCATCGAATTTCAGTACTAAGGAACTAGCTTTAGAATGTATTCATTTCCGGCCATTTATTGTTACAAGTGGTAATTTGTATATCAGCACAATCGGTGTTCATCGGAGTGCCATCTTCAAGTAACCTTTCCAAATCTAGAAGTCGTATTTCGAATACTATTACACAAACTGCTCTGCTAAAAAAAAGCTTTTCGAAACTCAAATGAATAAAAAGTAATTTGAGAAACTTTATATCAGAAGAAAGACTGAACTCTTTGAAGCAACACAAATTCCATTTTAGTCACCTGCTCTATTTTAATAAAAAAAACTTTGCTTATTAAGTTGAGTGAAACTCTGAACATCTAAAAATTGAAGTAGTGTTTCCAGTCCAGGCTAGGTTTACTGTCCTCATCCTTGCAAAGACACAAGTTTTCCGACAACTAAAAAGTGGGTATCCTGTTTCCCGTCATAGATTGTTGGCCATACGTTATTTCATGTCATGTTGAGGTGTGTCTTACCTCGATGATATCAATAAATTATTTTCAAATAATACCGCTTTACTAGTGGTAACATAATTGAAAAATATGGAAAGCCAAAACAATTACCATCTTTCCCTAATTAAGGGGTTACCCCCCGATTAAGCGCCCTTGAACATTTAGGGTTCCTTTTCAAAAAGTGATTTTTAAATAAGTGCCCCTGGCGCTTATTCGAGGGAACAGGGTAACGTATAAAATTACTTTTGACAATCAGCTTCCAAGAAACACACACACACATACATATCTCTCTCTCTCTCTCTCTCTCTCTATATATATATATATATATATATATATATATTTGACACAGGAAATGACTAAAGAAAGTATGCCAACATTTACTTGAGTAAATCAAATATTTATTTATTATTTCAAATTTTCGTCTGTCTACAACAGACTTTATCAAGAAACTGACAAGCAAAAAACGTACACGTGATGAGATTCAAACAAGTTGCTAAGTGACAATTTATTGCCATGCAACAAAAATTAATTGTTACTGGGGAGCTGTGAAGTGAACAAAAAGAATTCTATTTTCAATGAAAACACACTTCTCAACGGACACAAGGCACGTGAGATAAAAAATGACGTGACAGTATATATATATATATATATATATATATATGTATATTTGTTCCTCTGTCTGTCTCCCTGTCTCTTTGTCTCTGTCTCTCTGTCTGTCTATATATACACACATATATATATATATATATATATATATATATATATATATCTTCCTCTCTCAGTAATAGGTTCAATGAGTATCTCCTAAATTGTTAACTCAGCACATTTTAGCAGGCTGTTGCATCATTACCTCCAAACTCATTGATGAACAAGTCTCATCCTGCCAGTTTGAAAAGGAGGCCAGGTGCTCCTTTTTCTGTGACGTTATGGCTATTTTTAGATGGGCAGTCTTGTTTTATAAATTTCATCTTCTGGGGGTCTGGGTAATATCAGCAAGTCTTGCATTAAAGATGGTTGCATATTCTAAATTTAGATCTCTCTGAATATATATGCAGAACGCTGGATTAGGCACTGGAGGAAAGTAACTGTCTCTATTTATACCTGCTTTATTTTTCAAGCAGATGGGGAAGGCAATGGCAGTTAAGACACCCTTGACTAACATTAACGAGGTCAAATTTGAGGTAGACGCAAGATACACTGTACTTGAAACCATAGGAAATGGAGCTTATGGAGTTGTGTGCTCTGCTTTTGACAACAAATTAAATTCAAAAGTAGCAATAAAGAAAATTTCAAGAATATTTGATATACCAACAATAGCCAAAAGAACTCTTAGGGAGCTTAAAATACTTAAATACTTGAATCATCATAATGTAATATCAATCAAAGATATTCTACGTCCACCAGAAGACTTTAATAAATTTCAAGATGTTTATGTGGTTCTAGATTTAATGGAGAGTGACCTTCATCATATTATTTATTCCAAACAAACTTTGTCAGAAGACCACGTTAGATATTTTTTATACCAAATATTGTGTGGTTTAAAATATATTCATTCGGCGAAGTTCCTGCATCGGGACTTAAAACCCAGTAACTTACTCGTCAACGGAAACTGCGACCTGAAGATTGGAGACTTTGGAATGGCAAGGAGTCTCGATTCATCGCCAACGGAACAAAAGCGTGTAATGACTGAGTACGTCCAAACACGATGGTATCGAGCTCCAGAGCTAATGTTGTCTGTACACCAGTTCAACACTGGAATCGACATGTGGTCAGTTGGTTGTATTTTTGCAGAAATGTTGGCAAGGAGACCGTTATTTCCGGGAGCTAACTACCTGAATCAGTTGCAGGTAAGAAGTTTTAACAAAGTATTGGCATGGTAAATGCTGTCAAAATGCATATTAATTTGTAACTAGTATTTCAGTACTGCCGTTAATTGCTGATATTTTTTTCATATTCACTGAAATTAAGAGGATCTTAAGCAAGTACCCTAACTCAAGGTGCTGTTATTATATCTACACTGCGGAATGTACAAAGCTTACGAGGTTTACTTGACCTATAGTTGGGTAGGAGGGTACCTTATTTGATTTCATTCTTTAATAAAACTGGCACCTCCTCCCCCTTCACTGGATACATATAAACTGTTACCAAAGCGTTCCATGGTGCTTCATTGGTAAATAATTCAATTAAGATGTCATTACACGAACATGAAATCAAAAGTAGTATCAGTAGGATGGGAAAACTCACATTTGAAATTGCAGGTTTTTGTGTTAAAGCTGAGGGCACAAAATGTAGTCTTGCTGATGAGACTTGTTGATAAAGCCACAACTACATTGCCAAAAAAGAGAGGTTTGTATATGTGCCATTGTTAACATTTAAGTTAAAATAAGTCAAATATTAAAAAAGCACGTACTTAAACGTTGAAAGACATTGCATATTCCCAGCCAAAGAGTGCTTTTTTAATGTTAAAGAAAACCACACAAAAGAAGATAACAGTTGTAAAAATATCAACAAATCTTTCATAAATTTGGGAAAATTTTTGAAATGCATAAAAGCATACTATTGTAATATGATATTGGAAATGGATATTATTTTATGGTATTTTGATGTGTTGATGTCGACCTTTGACCTGATAGTACTGTGCCATCTAGTATTGAGAAGGCTTGTTTCACAGTTTCAAGAAATGCTTGATTAAAGAAACAAAGCAGAGCTTTTCAGCAATATGTTTGCCTTCCCTACCCAGCCACTTCTTTAAAAACACCAAGAAGTAATAAACTCCTGATATGTTGTGATGTGTTAGTATTGCATATTAGTTGCTTTGTCCCCATTTTACTTACTGTTAATGTACAGCTATACATCTATGCTTCAAAGCAGATATAACTTACTTTTCATTCTTTCTAGTATTTTGTATCTATGTAGGGCTAAGTTTTAGTGGCTTCCTCTCAACTGTTTAATTGGCAGAAATCTCCCTTGCACAGTAATAATTGTTTAACAAGAGTTTAACTTTGTACTGCAAATCAATATGTATACTTTAAGTTTGACTGTCATTTCAGCATCAATTATGACAGTTATATATTCTGGATCTCTTACATTTATGTACTTATTTGGTTAGGGTTGCTACAAAATCGGTAGCAGTGGAAATTGCTAGCCTTGATTCTTAACAGGTTTCCGGGCCAGACATTATACCCTTTTCAGTAAAGACCAGTAGACAACTGTCACCAAATTTGTCTTATTTATATGTGAGGCAGATGTTAAAGTAGATGAATGTTAAAATAGTTTTCAGCCTCAGAAAAGCTTTTCACCTTTATATGATATGAATTTTGTTTTTCTTGCTTTGTACCAAACTTTTATTTTACTTTGTTTATATGACAGTTTTAGATTAGATTTGCTTTATCATTGTCTATTTGCCTTGACACTTTAAGGACATTAACTTGATAAAAAAAAAATTATTCAATTCTGTATTCTTACACCAATATGTATTCTCCTTTTTATAAGTTGTCTATAAGTATAAGAAACCCTTTTTCGGTACTCTTTCCAATAAGCACTTATGCTGATGAGTCTGCTTTATATTTCAGGAAGTTTACTGCTGTGCCAAAATTATTGTAATACCTCACATAGAACTTTTAAATTCTATCATGATTGCATTGGTATTTACCAGTTGCTATTTACAATATCCTTAGAAAGACTATATATATATAATTATTTTTTTATATGTTTATATGCCACATTTGCTATTAAAATGTCATTACAACCCTTGAAAACTTTAAATTAAGTATTATCCAAGATGGATGATGTTGCTTTAAGAAATTAGTTAAGTTATAGTCAATTGCTATTCATCTCCAGTTGTTATTAATACTTTTTGTCAGATATTAAAACTATTATCTACTTTCTTTAAAAGGAATTTTCCTTGTTCTTTGTAGCTTATCCTCAGTGTTGTTGGGCTTCCATCTGAGGATTTTCTTTCTCATGCAACATCGGAAAGAGTTAAAACATATATATCAAAGCTTCCTCATAAGGATCCTGTAGCATTGGCTACACTTTTTCCCAATGCATCTACTGATGCCATTAATCTCCTTGAAGGGTTCCTAAAACTTGACCCAAATCAGCGATGTAGTGCAGAAAGAGCTCTTGCTTCACCATTTTTAAGGATGTGAGTAAATCTCCAAATTTTATGCCCTGTTACACTGATTGAAAGTTTTACTGTAATATGGAGTAAATTGCCATATTTTCTGTAAGAAAAGATTTAATATGCCATTTATAATTATTATATATATATATATATTNGAGTTAAAACATATATATCAAAGCTTCCTCATAATGATCCTGTAGCATTGGCTACACTTTTTCCCAATGCATCTACTGATGCCATTAATCTCCTTGAAGGGTTCCTAAAACTTGACCCAAATCAGCGATGTAGTGCAGAAAGAGCTCTTGCTTCACCATTTTTAAGGATGTGAGTAAATCTCCAAATTTTATGCCCTGTTACACTGATTGAAAGTTTTACTGTAATATGGAGTAAATTGCCATATTTTCTGTAAGAAAAGATTTAATATGCCATTTATAATTATTATATATATATATATATATATATATATATATATATATATATATATATATATCTGTCCATATATTAAATTATTAACTATAGTAACAGGTTCATAAGATGATAGAAAGCCCTAGTCAACAAGCTACTTAAAAGTCCCCATTTTTAGAAGTTTCTGTTAAGAGGATATATTTCAGTAATAGCCTTAGTTCTTTGAAATGGTAGAAATCCTTTTCCCAGCCTCGTTGCAGCCAGTCTTGCATGTAACCCCTATTAAAATACTATTGTTACTATGGTATGAAGATGTGTTGTTTTTTGGTTTTTTTGAAGTATCAAGAATTAACAAAAATGCTAGGAGAAAGCTAAAACATTTATTGCCACTCGTAGATATTTTTGTGACAGCAGCTTACATTTTACTCTGTAGAAATTGTTTTATTGCTAGTTAAAAATAATTACTCAAAGCATAAAGAATCCTGTGTATTTTAGCTAGATTGTATAATTTTGAATAAAGAAACACAACCACATGGGAAAATTAGCATAACCAAGTTTAGGTCCAACTGACAAAGATGCATTGAATTTGTATTCCCTCTTGATGCAGTGGGAGCTTCAAATGAGTTGCAAGTGTGCTAAAAACATGAATTGGAGAAAAAAAAATCATTTTTACACCTTTCTTCTTTCTGTGAAAAAAGTAAAAAAGTGGAGAATTCTTCAACTCCAAAAATTTGTGTTTGAACATCATTCTTCAACTGTCTTATCAAATTATAGGAGCTTCTTCTTGATGTTTAGTGCCCAAATGGGGCAGTCTGATAGAGTCTGTCAAACATAAGGCCAGTTATTCATTGCAAGTAGGGCAAAAATAGCAAGAGGGGTAGGTGAGGGACAGGTGTCCAATGATGAAAGCATCCATGTCAGGAAAATATTTGTGATTGGCAGAGGGGTGAATGCTTCTTACTCATTAGCTAAAACCAGCTAAATTTGTGGCAGACATTTTGATTAGTAATTTTATTTCATCTTTGATACAAAGCAATTCAATAGTACAACATGTAGGTAAATGGGAAGTTGTTTTCCTTCCCATGGCACAGGGAGGGAATCCTGCAATTCATATTGGCAATCAATTTGTTGAGAAAAGGGTTTTCCTAATTGAAAAAGAAGCATGGGAAAATATCCCCTAGCAAGGATTCTTCCATTACTGGAGCCATGTAATAAGGAAAGAGGTCTATATTATTAAACCATGCTTTTTATGGTTTGATATTCAGTAATTTTGAGAAATGAAACCAGTTGTTAGAGCTGATGAACACTTTTATACTTTAACAAGGAGATAGAGCCATTTAATGTCTATTGCACATGTAAAAATTGACCATGAAAGGCTTCACTGGTAAAGTGGCACATTCTTAGATGAGTATGGTGAAAGCAAATGACTCGGTAAATCTGCAGTTAATAAAATTTAGAAAAACAAAGCAAAATATGTTGCAAAATTTCACTCATTTATATATATACTCATGTGGCTGAAGCAAGCAAGAACACTTGGGGTTCCAGTTACTGGGCCTCTGTAAAAAGAGAAATCTAATCAATTAGTTCTTGAGCTTGGTCACGAGAGTTTCTTTTGTAGCAATGGCAGGCTTGACCAATTGAAGAAAAGAAGAGAAGAGCTATTTATAAATATTGTTTTAATTTTTCAAAATCTTTCATTTTTAAAGGAAGAAACTTAAACAATTATTTACCTCGGGCATTTCAGGCTCAAGAAGTGTCAAAAGCAACTCAAAGCCATGTATCACTTTGAAACTTTGTAATCCTTGTCAATTTACTTTTTCCCCAGCTGTAACATACTTAATGTATAATGTACTAAATCAGCCACTCCCTTGAAGTATGTTATAATCAGATTATAGTGTTTTGGGAGTTATTTTCCTTAAAATACATTTTTGTTAAAGCACTTCTGTGTCATTTAACTAGTTGAAAGCTGATGTATTTTTAAACCAATTTGTTTCTTCATTATAAGTGACACACTACTAAGTTTGTACATGTTTTTGAGAGAGAATTGGGGTGGGGGTTGTGGCAAGGATAGGAGGAATCAGTAAAAATAAATTAAAAGGAAAAAAGCAAATAGAACAAAGTAAAGAAGTTGCTTTAAGTGTTTCTTAGGGTGAAAGACCTAAAAACAAAAACAAAACAGTAATTGAGTGTAAAGTCAAAAGTGTACTTTCTGAAACTTTTAAGATGTAGTGATACTCTAGAAAAGTATATTTTTAAGATTGATAATTAAGTGCACCACTGATAAAGGATTGACAATTAAGTGCAATGAGGTGATTGACAATTAAGTGCACCACTGATAAAGGATCTAACAGAGCTTGTCAAGTAATTTATAATTTAGTTTAATGTATTTCATCACCGTGATATGAAATATGACTTTTTGCAACCAGTGCTGTCACAATTAAACATTTGATGGAAGTACTATTAGCATTTTTTAAATAAAAGTTTTTCAAACAGTGACATGATTGTTGTTCTAATTTTTGTTATTTGCTATCAAGGTATCATAATTTGGATGATGAACCAACATGTGCACCACTAAAGTTTAATTTTGATGCAGTACCCTTAGAAAAGAATGCTTTACGAGCAGCCATTTTGAATGAAATACTTCACTTGCATATCAACAAAAAAGGAGCAAATTTAACCCCTGTCACAAAATCACTGACATCTGTGGTTGGTGGCTACAATGCAAATCAGGCTTTGGGTAAGCTACAAATATGTACATGTGGACTATATTTAAATGCCACTAGAAATAGTTATAATTTTATTCACATACAGTTTGTTAAGAACCATGAAATTTTTATGTCCAAGTTTACAAATATACCAATGGTACTTGCTGTGTGTAAATTCTAGTTTGCTGAGTATTTACAGTAATATCCACAGGTATGTGTAGCTGTCAAAGTGCAAAGGTTACTTTTAAAAAGCTGGTTAGAGCTGGGGTTTTTTTCAATGACCTCAGTGTATCTTGCTTGCATATCAAAGTGCATTATTTGTGTTTAAAAACAGACTAAATGCACCCAGCTAATGTTTTCATGACACCTTAATTTTTTATTAGGTTTACGTAAGTTTCTGTGGTCACTTTTGTATTAAAGCTAGGTTTTGAGGATTGTTTTTGAAATTAGTTTTTAGTAACCCCAAACTCAAGAGTGTAAGGTACAAGTTTAATCTGTGTACATTATTCAATTTAAGAAAATTTGGCATAAAATGGGTACATATGATCACTTAAGAATAAACAGCCAACATATGGAACAGAATTAGTAATATTGAAAGTTGTTTAAAGTATTTGAAGCAGTTTGGAGAACAATTCTGACAACTAGAAGCAGTGGCCAAGCCGTGACAAAAAGTTAGCCTTGTTTCCTTGTTATAAACTATTGGTATACAGTCATAAATGAAATAAATGTATGAAAAATTGTAATTTAATTTTGTCAGATTGAACAAGAAAATGGTGAGAGCACCTCAGACAAGGAAAATATTGACAAACAAAAAAGTACAAACATTATTATGAGTATTGTGCAACAAGAAGGTACCAAACAGGTTGAAATGCAGATTTCATATAACCATTATAAGACCAGAATGACATTTATATCAGAATGTTGGGCAGTTAAGGAAAAAGAGATGACAAGGTTTTATATCACAGAAATGAGGATGCTAAGATGGACCAGAGCCAAGGCAAAGTAAGATGCCCAGAATCAGGTTTTTTAAAGAGACTCCAGGATAAGACCAATGAAGGAATTTCTCATACTTGAATGGTACCAAGATGTATAAAGTGGTGTAGCAACACAAGTACCAGAAATGCAGGGCAGAGAGAGATAAAGAGACAATGGAGAGGCCTGGGCCAAAAAGAAATAAAGGTGTTTGGTGTCATATATGATATGACAACTGATCACAATATGTGTGAGTGCAAAATAGCAAACTCTCACTGAGTGGACCATACTGATCAAGGTGAGACGAGGCCAGACAAAGAAGTACCAACATTTTAAAAAGAAAAGAGTAGAGATAAAGTGCTTTTTGAAACATTTATCTTGAAGAGAATTAAAGAAATGTGACCTAAATGTTTAAACAAACAAATTTTGCTGTATGTTAAACTCAAATAAAACTCCATGTGGGTCATGTCACAAATGGGGAAGGCTTGTAGAAGAGCATTTTAGCTTATTGTGCTAGACAATTCAACCACAGTTCTGATTCGGGAAAAAATTTGGAATAGGTCTGGAGCTAAACTATGCATAAAATCAAAAAAATTATCCTTTCTTTCACTGATATGTATCAGTAACATTTTATGTCAGCAACCCCTTGGTGTAGTTAGCTGCTTTGGAAACAAAAAAATATAGAAGAAGCAGAAAACCAGTTTCAAAAACTTGATCCCAAATTGAACTTTCATTACTTTGATGAGTGTTGCAGCTACAAATTCACGTACTTGTGAAGAAATTCACATGAGTTTGATTTACTTCAAGTGTGAAAAGTATCTTAAGAGAATATACATCATCATGAATCATCAATCCAAGATGTAATAAACCTTGTAAAATCACTATAAGTTATACTACACTAGTGGATGGGGATAAATTTTTACTTTATAAGATCAATGTTGTTGATCTCATACACCATTCTTTGTTTTAGTTGACTTTCTGCAAACCTTTTCTAATTTCAACAATTTCTGTGACCAATATACTCTCATTAGAAATTTATACAAACCCCCAATGCTGTAAAGTATAGTAAAACCACACTGTCAATTTTCATTTTGACTAAAAAAATATAGAAATGGATATGTGACTGCATTATTATTACTTACCCTGTCAACCCTTTTTCCTAGCAACTCATTTAAAGGCCAATACGGGTTTGAGCCCTATTTTTTAAAGGGCACATGTTTATGTTACTATGTTTTCCATGTGATTTTTAATGCAAAATGATTAATCTTTTATAGGTACTGTGTCTTCACAGGGTAATCCATCAATCATTTCAGCCCAGCTTTTTAGCAGTTGTGACAATGACAAGGAAAGTAGAAAAAGAAAGAATGCAAAAGGAAAGAAAGACTGTAAAACTAAAAGGAACAAAGAGGAATCACAGGACACCCAAGAGGGGAATAAAAACTTGAGTGAGCAAGACCGTCAAATGCTTGAACGGTGGACAAAAATGCAGAGAACAACGAAGCCATTTGTGCACCCAATTCGAAAACATATGGATGAACTTATGCAGCTAAGAGCACAGTCAGTTACTTTGCCAGAGGTAACAACTGGAAAGGATATCACAGGAAACCATGGTACAGATTCTATGAATGGAAAGCCACAAGTACAGTTTCAGTTTACAAATTTTGTACCAGTGGTAAAAGGTGATGGTGTAACATTGGTCAAAGACACTGTAAAACCTGAGAACCAGACAAAAGGGAAAGTAATGGCCTCACTTTCAACAGGTAAAGTGTTTTTATTCCTGTTATCTGTACTATATTTGAACACCATGATACAGATCAATCATCTGTGTGAAACTTCTTGACTACCACTTATCTGTGTTGGTGGACTATGAAATATTTCTTTTTGAAAAGAACTGCTCGCAAAAATGAAATTAAACAATGGCTTTAGGAAAGAAAACCCAAACCGTTTTGTATTGGTAAGTGCTAACAAGAAAGAAAAGTGAATAGAAAAGCATAATAGGTCATGATAAGTCAAGTATCTTATTGGTCCACACAGACATGGTATCTTAAAGTAATGATATTTATTTTTACTTTCCTGAGATCCATCTTGACCATACCCAGAAACTATTTCATTGCAAAAGGTAAAGTGATGATAATTTTTTGAATGCTGTTATCGTTTTCATCTATTAGTTTAGATGGACATGAGATGAAAATGGGGTCGTAGATAGACATTAGATGTAAATGGGTCGTAGATAGCCATGGGATGTAAATGCGTCGTAGATAGACATGATGTAAATGGGTCGCAGATAGACATGAGATGTAAATGGGTCGTAGATAGCCATGAGATGTAAATGGGTCGTAGATAGCCATGAGATGTAAATGGGTCGTAGATAGACATGTGATGTAAATGGGTCGTAGATAGACATGAGATGTAAATGGGTCGTAGATAGTCATGAGATGTAAATGGGTCGCAAATAGACATGAGATGTAAATGGGTCGTAGATAGACATGAGATGTAAATGGGTCGATTGATTAATTAATTAATCATTGATTGATCAGACATCTTGGAATGGTAACATTTCCTTAACCAACAAAAAAATGTTCAACGAATAAAAGCCACCTATTATTTGTGACACTTGAATGAATATCTACTCAAGGTTTGTTTAGACATTGAAAAACTCCAGAACTGGTGATATTTTATTTTGACCTAACTTTAATTCGTAGTTTGCCAAGCGAATACCTTAATAACTTATAGTATCTGAGAGCTTTACATTGGTAATTGTTTCCGTGGTGTAGTTGGCGTGAGCCTTTTTCATTACTTGGTGTTGTATTTTGCCAATGATTCTTACATTTTTACTATTTAACTCTCATTTTCTACTTTAACACCAGGTCAGAAAGCTGTCCTTGTACCTGTCGGATCAATACCATGCTATCGATTGGAAGGCCCTTTAAAGCAAAAGGGGTCGCTTGTGATCGTTCAGCCAGCACTCTCTAAGCAATCCTTACAGGTTCAGCAAGCCAAAACCGCCTTGTCTGTTTCTGGGGGGAAAGATAAAGAGACAAAAATTGTTCCTGTGGCGGCTGTACCTCCAATTACCTCGACTTCAACAAAAGAATGTAAACCCATTTCACAACCCAAAATTACCTCCATCAAGAACCAGGATTCAACGTCTTTGAAAAAAGATTTGGGGCAATCCAGTGGCGTTAATATTGTAGGATCGTCAAGTAATTTGGTTTTAGTACCTTTAACTAAAACTTCAAATAGTATAGCCAGCATACAAAATGATAATATAGCGACTTTTAGTAACGCTTCGAAAAAAACTTGTAGTGTAGCTTCAAAGCCAATTGATGTGCCGCGAATGATCACAGTGTCAAAAGCTGAATGTGCACCAGCAATATCCGTTAATGACATACAGCACGATGGAAAAGAAATAACGAAAGACACTAGTCGAACGTCCTACGAAGTATTGTCTTGTATTCCCAAAACATGTCTAGAAAAGACCACAGAAAACTTTGGTTCAGAAGGAATTAGTTCTGTTTCGAGTTGTGACAGCGTAGCCCTTAGTGGCATTAACTACTCTAGTTTTTTGCACTCTGCTGACAAAAATTTGAGAGAAAGTGTTGTAGATGTTAGTTCTACCTTAATATCTGAGACTAATGTATCTACTAGTTTAAAACTTGTAAGTAGCGAGCTTCCAAATAACTCAGATGAAACAACTAAAAAAGCAGTTCAAGGCCTCATTCCACCCCCAACTAAAGCACCAACAAAACAGTTTACACCGAGGGAAAAAGCCATATTACAAATCATCGAGCAGATTCAGTCCACGAAAGCAACGTTGCCGGGCGAAAATATATCTGAAAAAGAGGAACAACAGTTAGCTACTGCAGATAACGAGCTTATCACCCCCGCTATAGATGGGAATAAATGTGGAAATGAAAGCTATAGTACCAGTGTATCTGATGTATCAGAAATTACATCAGCTGGCAATAAAAATCTTAACGATATTCTTTTGACAACATTGTTAACACCAAAAACGCCAAAAAGTGGAGCTTGTGGTTATGGATTAGGATTCGATCTCGAAGAGATGCTTAGCCAAACGGGACTTTCTGAGTTGTAAGTAAACTTTTCAGAATTCTTTTAAATGTTACCTACACAACCAACAAGTGGTCACGGTTTTGTGACCTTTTTATCCATATTAAAGTACATGTTTATCATACAAAATTATCTCTTTGTAAACAAAGGTTTATTACTATGTACTTTGTATTTACATTGATGCTAGGTGGGTATTTCTGGAAAGGTGAGAAGCATAAGTTGCAGGTGGTTTTGTAAATAGGCAACTGTAAAGCAGTTAAGTAGGTAGTTAATAATCTTGTTGATTAAATTCAAATTAATTAGTCGTGGTATTGCTCCGCGTATGGGAATACATGTTGAAACTGGCTGTTTAATAAAACCGCCCGTATTATCTTCATTAGAGAATAGTGGCACCCACGTCTGTGTGTGTGTCTGTCTGTCTGTGCATGTGTGTTTATGCTTGTCTGTGTATTTGTATTTACGTTTGTCTGTGTATGTGTGTCTGTGTATGTGTATGTTTATGCTTGTCTGTGTATTTGTATTTACGTTTGTCTGTGTATGTGTGTCTGTGTATGTGTATGTTTATTTGTGTTTGTGTATATGTTTGTTTATGTTTGTCTGTGTATGTGTGTGTTTATGTGTGTCTGTATTTGTGTTTACGTTTGTCTGTATTTGTGTTTACGTTTGTCTGTGTATGTGTCTGTGTGTATGTTTATTTGTGTTTGTGTATGTATGTGTTTATGTTTGTCTGTGTATGTGTGTGTTTATGTGTTTGTGTATGTGTTTGTTTATGTGTTTCTTTATGTGTGATCCTCGTTGTTGCTTTATATCACTTAACTTTCAAGAATAGTAATGCGGATAGTTGTCATGCACATGCACAACCGCAAAATGATACTGTTACATGACTGTCCTGAAATGGTAGTTTGTATTATCAAGCAACGCCCAGGACAATTTGAAAAGTCAGTGTGTGGTCTACGTTATATTTGTTGGAGAAAAGAAGGAGTTGAATAATATTTTGTTTTGATTTCTGGGCCTTATTTAGTTTTTTTACCCGATTTTGACGAGGGTTGCCACTTTTTCTTTATGTTAAACTTAACTGTTTGCTGTAGGAGTAATTGTTCGACAACTTGGCTTTAATGAATAACGCTGGATTAATTTAACTTTTGAAATGTAATTTAAATGAATACTTTGTTTAACAATATTTGTAATACATTTATGCCATAGCTGGAATTCAGCAAGTCGCCCCACTGATGCGGAAACCTCATCTTGTACAGACTTAGCATTCCCACCACTTTCGGCATCTTTACTTAATGACTGGCTTGATGTGCGAAGTATGGAACCGTCGGATATGGAAGAACTGCAGCACGAATTGGAGTCTTCTTCGTCCCTATTGCTATTTGATTCCTAAATATTGGGTTTTATATCTGAACGTTTTCTTAGTTTTAAGTTCTTTCCAGATTTCGCTTTCCTACATTTTTTTGAACCTGTAATTAGAATTTCTTTTTAGGGTAATAAGTCGTTTTTGGAGAACACATGCATAGCATTTTACAAATTTACTTGTACGAATTCGAAGAATCTCATTTTTGGCGATGCCAGATATTTTATGCCTTGATTATAATTTTTTGTTTCATCTGTTTAACCTTGCCAGAAGTATGATATAGCTACATGCTGTGAACTTGTCCGTTTTTCTTGCCGGATTTGTAGCATTGCAGCTTGTTTGCGTGATAGGTTTTGCGTTACTGTTTTTTTTCCGTGATACCATAATTCTGTCAAGAAAGAATCTTACAGTTGCCTTTGCGCAGTTTCATTTGTGTAACTTGCTACTGTACTATTTGTCTTCTGGTAACATTAAACTGCAATTCCTTGATTTAAGACATTTAAATACGTCTTGAAGTATTAAAGTTTGTTCAGCACTTTTGGTAGTTTTCCTATGTCTTTTACTGTCTGAATTCCGTTTAACATTAGGCTGGCGAGGGGTAAATATTGTCAAAAATAAAAATTATAAATATTTTTTATGTGTTGAACACTCAAGCAATGTATAGAAGTGGCTACTGGACTGAGTTTTTGTATGGATTTTTTACAAATATAAAAGTAATTTGATTATTGGTAAAATAGAATTTTTTCAATGCCATTTTGGGTTGTGATGTTTGTTTATATCATGCTATTGCTTGCGATATTATTATTACTGGAAGGAAAGCGGTTAGCTTTCTCAGGGCTTAGAAATTACTGCATTACAGAGTTTAAATCTACTACTCTAGAGTATTTTGAAGTCGAGTTTTGTAGGTGATTTAGGTTTTATTTCATGCGCCACATTTTTTCATAAGTTAGATATAAATACCTTCCTGAAATATATCCAAAGTAGAGTGATTGGGGCGCTTGGTTCACAGAGCTCTGCAGTCCATTTACGCATGTTTTTTGTTCCTGTTGTGTACAAAGCAGTTTTTTGATTTGCAGTACAAGCAGACTATGGACTACCTTAATTTTTTTTAATGATTTGCCTAGCAATTCTTGCGGTCTGCGATGGATGTTGTTGGAAAAGTTCATTATCATGATGTAGTACTGCTGTATAGCAGACAATGGCATTACCTTTTTAAAATATTTTGCTACTCTCTTCTTGTCCTCTGTGATACATGTTGGAAAGGGTCATTATCGTGATATTCCATTTGCCAATTCATTATAATATCAGACAAGGACTTCTGTGAGAATGCATAACACTTAAATCGGAAATGGTATGGAAAAAAGAATGGGCTCAGTGCTGCTTGAATATCTCATTACTGGCCTAATCACTTGAGATTCATGATGGGTAAGGAATCTTTTCAAAGCAGTTTACTTTTGGAAGCATGACGCTGGTTGATGAATGAAAGCTTAGGACGTTCTTGGTACAGTATGACTGTTGGCGTACAGAAGATACAAGCAAGGGTCCTGCAGCCAGCCTGGTCGTGAAAACTGATAAAAGTTAGTCGGGAGCTTTTCCAGCTTCCTGTTGGTAAGTCAAATTTCTTGAAGGGAGGTGCTCGTAATTTGTGTCAACACATCGAGGTTATTTCTATTTCGGAATGGCCTTCACAAGCACACATTGTCTGGTACCTGAAATAAAATAAGTGGCAAAGCGAATTAAAATAGTAATGACTTGACAGTTGATTATTAAGTTACATGAGAAGACTTGATTGCAAAAAATCTCAAATAAGATTGAATATTGAGGCCACAAAGACTACATGAACAGTGTTGCTGTTTTATAATGGTTAATGTAGCAATTTTGTTCATTTGACTCAAAAATTTCATGTCTTTAAACAACCTTGATCTCCTTTCCATATAAAATACCTCGGAACTAACGTTTGTCGTTTTGAACCTTTAAAGACAACTTTCATTCACAGTTAGCCAGACTTGTCATTTGTTGTACTTGATTAAAAAATGTTAAACGACTCTGACCAGAGCCATGAAACCTACCAATTTATTAAAATTTATGGAGAATATTAAAACTGACAATTTTAAGCCAATTAACTTGACCTGAGTACATGGCAATATGTAGAGATAAGTCACAAGAAATCCTTGTATACGTAATAGTATAAATTAAACAACGTTTTTAATCCTGTAAGTGACTTAAAGATGTACGAAGTATGCTATTTTTATACTTAAGCAAGCAGATATGCCCATAGTTGACGGATAAAACGTAATTAAAACAAGTTTTTAGTGAAAAGGCTTTAATCCAATTTGATAAAGCAAGGTGTTTTAGTATACTGAACAAAAAATGGAAGTATGGGAAAACAGTTATCTTGAGATGTCGGTAAACTGTATTCTTTCCTTCTCATACCGGGTAATTACAAGTGGATTTTTCCGGTTTGCCTCTTTAGAAAAATAAACGCGAAGTTGTGCATGTGAAAAGAAGCGTTCCTTTAGTTTTAACCCAGGTACTGCAGGAACTGGCATTTGTCATTTACTGATTGACATTGCAAAGAACATGAAATTAAAGTACATTTTAAATGAAAAGTCACACGATACTACTGAGCCAAAAGTGCTTAAGAAAATCGGACATTTCTTGCTGGGTAATGTAATACTTTGATTTCCCATTTACCTTTTGGCCTTTGCGGACATTAACGAGGAAATGTTGTATAATAGGGTGGCAAATATATTGTATGTGATCAATATATATTTTGGGGTAATATAATTAAAATATTGTATTTTATGTGAATTAAGTATTTACCAAAAAGAGTGTCAACTTATTTTGTAGATTTTGGGAGCTTCGGCGTGATGTTTGGACAAATAATCTGCTTTCCTTCCGAATTAATTACATGTTTAAGATATGCCTTTATAAAATATATTTGCTGAGAGTGGATCTATTTGAAATTATATGATTGTTTATGGCATTGATGTTACATTTGAATGTGGTAGACACTGAATAATTGCCGTTCCCAATATGTTTTTTCTACTTTACTTGGGTTTCCGCGGCTGATTAACACCGCCATCCAAAATGAAAACTGAGTGCAAAGCACTCATAAATATAAGTTCAATTCCCTTTGAATTCTGAAAAGTTACAATTTCAAGCCACTTTAAATTTGAAACAATCTATTTTACAAAATTCGTACGTTTGTCCATTTTCAGTTTGCTATTTTTTTCTGTATTTTTTATGCTCAGCCCCAAGTTTTGTGTTGTATCTATCATGATTGCGCCAGTGAGACAACTCATCAAACCATCATTTGTGTACTAGGCCAAATATTGTTTAAGCCCTTTTTTTAATCCCTCTTAAGTTAAGTTGTACACCAGTTTGCCTTTTTCCATTCGGGGCAATTTCATGATTTGAAATTCATGAATTTCTCCCACGGTGTCCTTCCCTCGCGCAATTCCTTGCTTACTGCTTCCGGCTGTGTTGATAATTTCCTGCGCAACCACGAATAGGATAAAAAGCGTGGTACACACACCCAATCCATAGAGCCATTCAGCAGCAAAGTGCCTCCCCGGGTGGTAACACGAAGGAAATACTAGGAAGGAGCTACTGTTCTAGATCCCCAACAAGTATTCCTGTAAAGTTTCTACTCACTTTTACAACCAAAAGCCACCATACCAATTCAAATCTTAGCTTAAACTGAGCATTTTCTAATGCATTTCCAGCATCCAGTTCCATTTTCAGCCTACAAGTTGAAATTCTCCAATCTTTGTTTAATTTCCTGAAGCGATAACCAATTTTGTTTTCTTAAAGCCTAATATTACCTTTGTCGATTAATTTAAACAGAAACACCCAGCTTATAGCAACCAAACGTTATTAACTCTGTTAAATGGAGGAAATGAAAGAGAAAAAAGCCCATGTGGCTGACACTAAAAAAGTCTCGTATAACACGTCACGTGTTCCTCCGGCCAAACATCCAATTTATCCTTATTTTATACAAAATATCCATTTGATAATTCTATTTCAGTTTCATGTGCTTAATTTTCTTGACAAACCACGATTGAATCATCTGAAAAACAGATAAAAAGGGAAAAAATAGAAAAAAGAAACAATCCATTCCTTGCAATGCAGCAATCACATCAACAGTATATCCTACACCCTTCCAGTAATATGGCTTCCAGCACTGAAGAAAAAAACAGAACCAACACAACATAGGTATGGCGCCACTTCCGGAAACAACTCCAGCCCTGTCTACACCCACGTCCGCACTACCAAAGTATAAAATAGCCGTATCTAATCATTTTAGTAGCCTGACGATGGGAGAAGTATCTCTCGAAACGTAGCTCGGAAAAAAGCTTACGAATCATGACATGATAAAGCTCTTATATCTAAGATAAAAAGGATATTCGAGGAAAAGACATGACAGCTAGTCTTGCTCTAAACTTGAGTTGGTGAGTAAGAGGTAGAATTTGGAGGAAGCTTGGTGTTACGCTGCTTCGTTTTTTTCAAAAATCTGTAGATTGTGTGAATAACTTGCAAAACAAAAGCATTAAACACAAACAACATTTATTCTTATATAGAGATAAAGCTGCACTCACAAAATTAATATTAATAATGTTATGTTACTTCCAACATGTTTTTAGAAAAATACTGTCCTTCAAAATGCCTGACCTAAAAGTTCTGAAGAAAAACTTGATTAGATTTTGTAAAATATTCTCTTATCATACCGCTATTGATGAGTGAAACTAAAATACAAAGAATGATAACGTATATTTGTTGTATGGAAGGAATTGCCAAGGGACCAGTAGATGATGCTGTTCTCAGCATACCACAAACAAATAATATTTCGAGCATTGAATCATTTCGAAATTCCATTCAGATTTACAGAAAATTTTTACCTGATTCACTGACTGTGACAGACACTATACCGCCTCACCAAAAAGGGTGGTACTTGAACCTGGGATGCAGCTGTGGAGAAAGAGCTTTCAAACAATAAAGAAACTGCTTTGTACAGATATTGTTCTGATACATTTCGATCCGTAACTTAAACTTGCATGCGATGCCTAAAGTGTTTGAATTGGGGCAATTTTATTGCATCCTTTTCCTGATGGAAACGAATGCCCATTTGCTAAAGTTTCAAAGATCCTGACAAGTTCTCGGTGCAACTAGCGTCAATACCAAATGGAAGCTTTGGAAATTGTCATTGTCATTCTACAAGTTTTATCAGTGCCTACCTCGTCGACATTTCATTATTGTCATGGATAAGAAGCCATTAATGGCTATTTTTGGACTTAAAAAGCAACCTTCCATACTAGCTTCAAATCGTCTGTCCAGATGGGTTTTGTGGCTAAATTAATCCCACTATGAAATTCAATATTGAAAAACTGTTCATCGACCGATGCCTAAGCACTGAGTAATTTTACATTGTAAGAAGACAGGAAATTTGATAGAGATAAAAATTGTGAAGATTTTGTTTAAGTATGTGCAATAAAAGTGCTAAGCATACAAGGTCAGCCTAGTGATGTCACGATATTGAAGAAAGACCTAATTTTTTCAACTGTGATGCAGTACGCACGTGAGGGTTGGGCATCTAGAAACAAGAATAATAAAAACAATGCCATGAAAAACTTTCGGAAACTACTTACTTCAAGAACTCTTTGTAATTGAAGTCTTACGCAAGGATTTCGAGTAGTACTATCAACCAGTAGTGAGCCACGAATTCTTTAAATGCTTCACCTAGGCCATTTTCACATTCAAAAAATGAAGTAATTTGCTCGAATAGCTATGTACTAGCTCAACGATGACGATCTCATTTAAGCTATGTTCAGAACGTGCATATCTAGGTACCCTCGTACATTGGCTACTGTCAGTGCTGGAGTATAAAGAGGTGTCAAATATTACATTAAAGCACCCTATCATCCTGTTACAAATGGTGCTGCCAAATATTTGGTACAAACATGCAAGCAAACATTACGAAAATAACCTTCGCCGCTAAAACTTTGATTTTTTTCAATATTGCATGAGCTTCTCAAGTGTATACTGATACCTGAAATCCTCTTGGGGTCAAACTACTTTGTTGAATAGACGAGGCTGTCACACAATCGTAACATTTTCCTAAAACAAACGGAAAATTGAATTGTCTTCAGAGAAACAAATGCAGAAAGCACAACAGCAAAATAGCTTTTCTCTCGTTGCCACGCTCTCGTTAAGGCTCATCGTTATTTCAAAATCATATACATTTTCGGTTTAAGTCCGCATTAGCCAAGCTTTTTTATCAATGTATTTATCATTAGAACAAAAACACACATTAAGGGATCCATAACAGGTTACTCGTACTTTTAGATCAGGTTTGGACCTCTACATCCAGTCAACAATGTCAGAGTTTATCAAAGATTGCTCCATAAAATCAAATTTATAAAGAGGAACAACTTTATGCTACATTGCTTACACGTTATTTACAACTCTCAACTGCAATTCTTGTGACGTAAGTAATCTTGTAATAGGGAACAGGGTAGGGGAAGGGTTTTGGGGTACTAACAATAGATTTTCGCATTTTGGACACATAAAAATATACTTGTACGCTCGTAATTCAGCCAGACAGCAGTCAAGCCTCTTTGTTTGAGGCTTTATTCTTATCGTGTTTAACGTGAAATATTTCAAGATAGTATATGCAAATGACAAGACAAGCTACCAACTTTCATTTCAAAGGTCCCTCGAATATTTTTAAACCACTTTCCACAATGTAAACCACGCCACTTTATTATTGCAGTCACAACATTGAGCAAAACTAGTCTAAATTTAGTTGGTCTAAAGTAACCTACGTGTTTGGCTTGAATGAATAACCTGATGTATTATTTTATTTCTAACCAAATTAAACGTAAACAAAGGTTAAGTATAATGACTTGAATCTGAAGAATTCCACAGCAAAAGACAATGATAATATCATTATTCTATTATTATCATTGTTATTATCATTATTATTATTATTCTAAAAGTAAGGAATGAAGTAACGTCCTGGGTATGGCATTAAACTGGATCCGGTTTTTGAGTTTCGACGTGGGCGAATGAGGTTACTCTTTGCCATAACTACCTCCAAGTCACCCTTGGGCAAGGTGTAGTACCTGTTAGCCCTAGGTAGGTGGAGCTCATTAGCCTTGGTTGGCAGTCCACCTAGGACAAAGAAAACTCTGATTTTAAACCCCAGGCGAGTATGCTGCGCCTTGTAAAAATAACAGCGTCCTTGGTCTGGGCAGCGGCTTTCCAAGGGCCTCATGGAGGCAAGTAACAGCACACCGTTTCTTTGGTTCAATATGCAGATCGATGAGGTTGATAATCGACATTGCCAACAACATGGATCAATCATTTCTATTTATTTCAAAACCGCGGTAGTAAGTAGGAGTTGCGACCACTAATCCTGAATCGTTTCTTTTCTAAGGCTTCTATAGCAACCGCAAAACTGTTAAGTTCGAGTTCGCTCGAATTAAGAAAAAAAGGTAATGAAAAAAACATAAACAATCAAATACAGCAAGGAGGAAAGACGCTTATTCAGTACTTTTATACCGGCCTCGTAACTTCTTTATTTTGTCGATGAAAATAAACTCGACAGCTAATCAAACATTACGGCGTTAAGCAACAACGCCCCCCTTTTGACCCTTTTACAACACCAGATTGGTTGCTAATTTGAGAAGCTGTTTTGAACTGCTCTGTCATTTTTTCTTTGAGATCGATGAAAAACTAGTCAAATTGCGCTTTTTCGATTGCTGGAAACCTACTCAGCTGTCATTATATCATGAATCTCTTTTTCCATTAATGGTCTGGTTTAAGGGTCTGCTAAAAAACTGTACACCTGAAGGACAAAAATGCAATCAAGTGTTGTTTAACGTATTACAAATATAATTTTTTTTTTATTTAAACAGATTTTCTAAATTGATCCTTTGCTTAGCTTTTTTAAAAAGAAAATACCAAAAATTGTGCGAAATTGTCTAGAAATGTAAACAAATCAAATGTTGTATACAAAAGTTGATATTTTTTGTGTGCTGATTGGATTTCCTTTTCGTTTTGAACAAAAAAATGCGGGCTTTTTGTTTGATTAGCTGTAGAGTTTATTTTCTTCGACAAAATAAAGAAGTTACGAGGCCGGTATAAAAGTGATGCAGACAACTACAAAGTATGCTTTTGACCTTAGTTTGGGCTAACACCTCAAGAAAAAAGCAGCGTGTACAGTCAAAGGAGCCTTACAAGTATTACATGGACAATTATCAATTACAAGACAATTATCAGAAAAATTTAATGATCTCCAAGAAAAGGAAGTGTCGTGCTTCATTTCACCTTCTTACATCTATCTCCTTGGCCATTGTTTATTGGTCCAATCACAGTCGTCTAATCAATAAAGAAATAAAAGTACACTGCGCTTCCTTTCATCTTTCATCACTTTTCCTTCTTTGACATTTAAAACAAAAATAGGCTTTGTTAGGTGATAGCTATATCTTGATTTTTGTTATATCTTGATTATCTTGATCTTCTCTAGATTCTTCATGAGTTCTTAATTAGTGTCTTATTTAGAGACTCGCCATCTAAACAGAAATAACACAAGATATAAAGGAACAGGATTATGCATCAATTATTGACCAGTAGTATCTACGAAAGCATAATAATACCCCTATTCCATGTTATCATGTTCTATTTGTCAGTACCCCTGTCCCACTTTCCCCTAACCAATCACAACCTACTTTACGTTTTGAACTTTTAAAGATGGGAGACGGTGTATCATCGATGAATAATCCTGTTCCTTAATATTTTGATTTGTTTAATCTTTAGATATCAGGGCTCCACATAAAGTAATAATTAAAAACTAAAAAGAAGTCCAGAGAAGCAAAAGGATATAATTTTCCTGACAAAGATCAATTGATTGTTGGTATTAAGCAGACAACTGGTTTGGTGGTACAGCATTGACTGTATTGTAAAGACTACCTCAATAAAATGAAGTAACAGCATACTATCTGTCACACGCTGGTTACTGAGGTAAGGTATCTTATTGCAGCGATCATCTTGGACACTTGGATAACAGGATATGGCTGTCGACTTGCTAAAGCAAGAAATAAAGTAGTAGTGTTCTGCCTACTACGTGCCATTGGAGTAGTGGGCTTAAAGGTGAGGCGTATAATTTGTTAAACTGTTTTAATAAAACATTGTCTACGCACTATCGTGGAGCCCAGGAGCAGTAAATTGTTTTTCAACCGGGACGAACATCCAAAAAATACCTTGATGGCATTTGAACAGTTTATACAACTATTGCACTTCGATAAGGTGGACAGTATCCTGATCCACCAAAAGCTTCAATTGAGAGGGCTGTCGAGTGATGGAAAATTGGAAATGCAACAGATCAAGTTGTGAACCCAAAATCAACTATGAAGCATTATGATGACATAAGAAACGAGTACAGATCCAAAGAGAAAGTGGTGAAGCTACTAAGAATGTTTATCTCCAAGACTGTAAATAGATTGCAAGTTGGCTGAGCCACAGAAGGATACCTCCAATAACGATAGCTAGGAATATTTTGTTATTTCGACTATAGAATACTACAAGCTAACAGAAAATCCCACGATGGTAAATTTTCATTTCGGATTCTTTCATTAGAAAGAAGATGGTCCTCTCTATTTTCTCTCTTCTTTGTAGTATCAAAGCAATCCTTTTATACTCTAATGTCGTCAGAATGCCTTATGAATTCAGAGCCGTCCTGTTCACGTTGAAGAAACAATGTGTTTTCATTCCCCAGTATCTCCGTGACCATTAATTCCTGAGGTAAGAGTGTTGGCTAAGACGAAATAATACCAAGTTTTTGGCAAGCTAACAAACTATCTAAGAATGAAAAACGTACTCATCAAAAAACGAAGAGCCATATTTAAAAGGCTTTACTCCTATCGTTTTTGAAACCATGATGACACCAATACGTATGATTCTCAAAGACAAGCTTAACATCCTCCCACCAAGTCGTCAATATGCCGCTATAGACCTGGCCCATAATGAGAATCACTCAAAAATAAGCTCCATAGAAAGAAGGTTACGTTACCACTTCACAGTCACATAAATACTGGGGAATGATAATATGTAGGTGTTTCGACGGGAGAAAGACGTTACTGAATTGAAGAGGCTTTCTGACGACATTAGAATATTCAATGATGACTTTGATGCTACAGAGACGAAAAAGAACAGAGACGATATGTTCACTACCACCGGGCATTACTACGATTAGGATGATGGTGAAGGATGCATCTTTGATGACAATGATCTGACATTGAGCGTATTAATGTTCTGTCCCTTCAGTCTTACGTGAACACTTTGTGGTGGTTAAGAATAATCCTTTGCGACGTACTGCAATAACACATAGACGAAATTGCAAATATCTTAATTCAGATTTTATTTCTCTATGAACATTGAACAGTAGAAACAAATAAAACTCAATGTTTAATCTCACTTAACGTTACATAACTATCTTTAAACTCACTATCACTGTATCTATACGTATGTACATGAATTATTTTATAAAGAAACTACTTCTTCATATACTAAATGAAAATTGCCTAAGTAGTGCTTTGTCATGCCGAATCAGATAACCACTGTAATGCTGACTTACATGGCTCACCACCAAGTAACAAAGCTTTGTAATTTCCAGTAATTCTAGTTTTCAATTACGTCATGTGGCTGACGTCATTAGATTAAATAATTCTTTCAAATAAGTACTTCCCTATAAATGTTCATAATAACATAGGCATTTTTGTAGTTGCCAATGATGCAAATGTTTAATTCCAGAGAATTTTAAGTGGTCAAGTCTATCACCCATCAAATTGGGTCAAATTTTCCCATCCTGTGTAAATGACCACTCCACTTTACTTCCTCTCATTCTTATTGCTATCCTATTTATTTTTAGGCCAGCTCTGATCTTTTCACTTTAAATTCAATCTTTCAGCGATACTCTGACTGTACACCATAGTATTCTCATTTCTATCCTTTCCATTATTGATTCTTTTAATTTTTCTACTCAAGCCATTCACTTTCACACGGTATCACTGACCTAATTAGCAATTCTTACAGTTCAATTATTAGCTTTGCTATAAATTCTGGCCAAGGATTATCATAAATGCTTTTCACTTGTTCTATGCTATCTTCACTCTTGTCCTGATTGCTGCCTCACAGCTACCCCTTTCTCTATCACTGGCTCCAAGTATTAAAAAGGTATTTATTGGTTTAATTGGTTTGGTTTGGTTTAATTTAGCTCCTCTTTGACCTTTCACATGGATTTTTTACTTATATTACCAATAGTATTTACAAGAAAGGATTAAACATTTTAAGGAAAGAGCAAATAAAATCATGAATAAGGGAGTAGCACCATCAAGAAAAAGTCAATGGAGACTGAAGTGAAGCAACCGTTACGTCTTGGAGTTTATAAATCCCTAAATAATCTGAGATGTGATTACTTTTACCAGTTTTGTAATGTAGTGAGAAAAGTTTGCTTCTCTTTATAATTTTTAATTGTATCCTTTAATGTTTATTTTGAAAAACTTTTAACCCATAAAAGATAAAAATAGACGTTGAGTGTTGTTCGTTCGTTAACTATGGGATATGTCATGAAAGATCCCACAATTAAATGCATTTACTCGGCTATTTGCTAAAACTTTAAAAATTAAGTTAATAGATTATTAGTTTAAGATTGTAGCACATTTTCTTATTTGGTTATTCTACCTCTTTCCTTGGCAAACGATACTTCTCTTTTGCTAAGTGTGAGTACAGCAGCTCACGAATGTCCATTGAATGTCCACCGTTTAGAAGAGAGCACTGTGTAAATAACGGACTGTACAAAATCCAATTTTATCCGTTCACCTGTGGATTATCAGTGACAAATTGAAGCAATTCTAATATCCACTACCACCCTCTTTAAATCAAAAAGGGAAAGTAATGCATCTAATAAAGAAATAAATAACAAAAATTGGTAAATAAAAATTCTGCTAGCATAAACAATACAATCCTTTACACAGATGCTAAATGAAAATTACGAAGAATGAAATTATAACCGTCAATTTAAAACCTTACAACATAAAATCATACTTTTCATGTTGTAGTAGTAAATAATCAGCCAGTCAATACACTGTGTGGAAGGACCAAGTTTAATTTTAAGTAAGCACATACGTAGCATGAAACAGTTTTACAACGGATAACCAAACACTTGATTCGTTTTACCCACACCTGTGGTTTTGTTCTCTTTCTTGATAATTTCCTTTTGGTAGTATTTCAAAGATTTGTGAAATTATTTTAATCATGTTAATTAATATTCAAATCAACTAAATTGAAAGAAGCTATTCACTTGCTTGTTGGAAGAAGGAAAACAGAATTGATGTTAATCACCTAGTTTAACACTTTTTTGTGACGTTTGGTTTCTAAAAATATCCAAAATGAAATGGGTATTGAAATCCACTAATAACCTCTTTTTCCGTCGTTTCTTCTTCAAACACGAGAGCAGAACTTCTCAAAGAAAGTTTTTAAATTTCTTATTGGTTATATTGCCTTTATTATATAAATTTAATGGCTGTAATCGTAGTTGGTACTGAATCCATAAAGACAAATGATAATGTTTATCATCAGCTTGTAAGTTTTAGACAAAGATGGACATTGTTTTGTTTAGCTCCAGACCCCTTTAGGAAGAAGTCACACACTAAAGAAAAAAAAGGTTGTTATTAAAAAAAGGGCAGAAAATAAAAGAGAAACCATTTTTAATATTTTAGGGGCATTTGCTGTTATCATACTTTTAAGAAATCACATGATCAGCGTTCTCATTCTGCTAACGTTTGGTTTTTAAGTGGAATATGTTTTTGAATTTGGATGGAATTCTTGTCTTTTGTTCTTTCAACATTTCTAAGTTCTAGTGAATATGAGAACTAAAACTTTAACAGCTTGGATTACTCTCAGTGATGCAATGGTAGTATCAGAAAAAGGATAGCTTAGTCATTTATAAAATTTTAAAAGTGCTATATAGTTAATGTACTTGCACCAACTCATACTTGCACAGTCATAAAAATAAACAGGATAAAATTGACTAAAAGTAGCAGCACATTTCCGATATTCATCTTAGTTAGCAAGGCAAAATAATCCTTTTCAAAATGTTTTACTTTTTTTCATAAAGAACAACTTAACAGTAGACTCGCTTGCGAAACCCTGAATTTCAATGGAGCTTTGATTCTTGAATGTTTCTCATAAAGAACAACTTAATAGTAGACTCGCTTGCGAAACCCTGAATTTCAATGGAGCTTTGATTCTTGAATGTTTCTCATAAAGAACAACTTAATAGTAGACTCGCTTGCGAAACCCTGAATTTCAATGGAGCTTTGATTCTTGAATGTTTCTCATAAAAAACAACTTAACAGTAGACTCGCTTGTGAAACCCTGAATTTCAATGGACCTTTGATTCTTGAATGTTTCGTTAATATATATTTTTTCTGAATACAGCAGGATTCTTACTATAAAAGCGAAATCAAGCGGTTCTTACCTGTAGTGGCTCGCTAGTTATTTTGTGTAAAATGTCATGTGTTTCTTGTTTTATTTTCACAATTTTTTCACTTTTCCTATACTGAATTGAACAATGCTCTTTAAAGCAAGTGGATTCTAGCTGGTGCTGAATTGCTTTGATACATAAAAGCAATTTGAATGTAAAATCTTACAATTATCTCCTTGTAAAAATAAGCAATTTCAATTACAATATTATTTTAACAGTTTAGTTTTTTGCGAAAAAATATGCATAATAAAATCGGACTCAGAGCAGCTTTTGAATAAACGCAACGAACTGATTAGTAAATGTCGCCACCGTAATAAATATATTATCGGTAATGTCAAGTAGACCCCGTATGCATAACGCCTATTATGCTTTGAACACTTTTACACACTCCCACGCGGGGGGGAAGCGACATTGTTTGTCAGTGCGCGGTGTGTAATTGACCTCGTGCATAGCCATTGTTTGCCTGAGTATGTATTATGGTTTGTAACTTTATGTATACCCTTGAGTATACTTTATTCATTTCTTCATTTATAAATTATAAATGAATACTTTATTCTCTTGAGTGTACCATAATTACCATGCATCTTTACAATACACGAAATTTTGTAGCAATCTATTGCAGTTTGAAGATTGTTAAGAAAACATGAAACTAGTAGTAACTGCTAAATTTGTCTAGTTATTTTGTATAATATACTGGATTTATATATATATATATATATATATATATAAGATATGATAAGTTGGAAAGAATCAAAAAACTACACAGTCCATTTCGACAAGGCTTGTCGAAATGGACTGTGTAGTTTTTTTATTCTTTCCAACTTATCATATCTTATATTACGCTCTGCATTTATGTATTGAGCACTTTAATACGGATAACCGAATGGAAAGCTTTATATATATATATATATATATATATACATATATATTACATCTATTGAAAGCGGTTTACTTCAATTCGTTGAGAAACCTGCTGTAAAACCTAACATCAAAGTTGAGAGTCTCAAGCCATGGAAGGATAAAGTTCTTGCAAAGGTCAAAGATAAAATTTCTTTTCTTAAACAGAGAACAGACTTTCGCCGTGTCCAACCAGTGTTAAGAGACCCTTCCGTTGTGACTTACTTGCAGAATCTGCATTCGAAGTTAGTTCTTGTTCCAATTGACAAGGCAGCTAACAACGTTGCTATTGTTTGTAAAAGATTTTATATCTTGCGACTTCTGAAAGAACTTGGTGTATCGGACAATCCAGCACCAAAAACTAACAAACTTTGTGATCTTCCATCCGACACAGTAGTTAATACAAATGTTGAACTATGTATAACTTTCCATCTCTCCGTTTCTAGCAAACAGATGTCATTACCATTCATGTACTGGATGCCTAAAATGCACTATTCACCATCAAAAGCACGCTTCATTGTGGCTTCGGCTTCTTGTTCTACAAAACCTTTGAGTCAGTTAGTTTCACTAATTTTCAACAAAATTTACCACCAAATTGAGAGTTTCCATCAAAGGAGTATTTTTTATAAAAACTACAACCAATTTTGGGTCATTGAAAATTCCAAACCTGTTTTGGAAAGGCTTGTTAAACTCAATAAAAACAAGAAAGTTCAGTCCATCGCCACCTTCGACTTTAGTACTCTGTACACAAAGCTTCCCCATAGTGACCTCATCGATATTCTTTGTGAGCAAATTGATTTCGTGTTTAATGGTTGCCGAAAGACTGACGATGGCAACCGGAAATTCTTAACAGTAAAAGGCAGTAATAGGTTTTTTTCGCGTACTAAACACGGCAGTAATAGCTACACTAAAGTGCAAATAAAGTTGATGACAAGCATCTGATCTCTCAGTCATTCTTCACACTTGGTAACCTGCATTTGACCAAACTATAGGCATCCCGATGGGAATCGATCCAGCCCCCTTTTGAGCAAATCTTTATCTTCATCATTACGAGAATGTTTTTATTTCAACACTAGCACGTACTGATTGCTACCGGGGATTCAAGTTGAAAAACACTTTTCGTTTTATTGACGATGCTTGCTGCATCAATGATCAAGGTGAATTCGAAATTTCCTACAGAGATATCTATCCAGACAAACTGGTACTCAAATGTGAGCATAAAGGTCAACATGCCACATTCCTGGAATTGGATATTACTATCCAGGATGATATCTTTATTTATAAACTTTTTGACAAAAGAGACAACTTTCCCTTTTTCATTGCTCGCATGCCGGACCTGACTGCTAACATTCCAGAACACGTGTTCTACGGAGCCATCTCCTCAGAGTTTTTGCGAATCGCCCGTGCTACACTCCTTTATAATGATTTTCACCCTAAGGGTCGAAATTTATTTTCTAGAATGCTAAACTAAGGTGCTAAAGTGGATAAAATTTTGAAACATCTCGACAAACTTTTTGATGGTCATGCCAGTGATTTTTCTTCTTTCGACAAAAGGTTGGATATCCTGAAAAACGACATATGTAGCATCAATTGATTTCTCGTTACATTTTTGCATATTATCATCTCATATCTTATTCATATTTTCTCTCCGAATGGCATAACAGTAAAGGTGGAGTAGCGAACGACTTTGTATGTTTGGTAGTATGGCGTAGCGAACCATGCTAGACTCATCTGATGGCAAGGATGGGTGATACTGTGTCTTCTATATTTTCACTTTTATTTATATATTTTTTTTTTCACTTTTATTTCATCGATATGTCTTTTTTCCACCATTCGTCTGTTCTAATTCTTCTCTCATTCTATTCTCTCTATTTCTAATCCATCTATTATCTATTTACCTTGCCCTATTGATCTAACGTGGTAGTGGCATTTGGCCAATGCTGCTGGGGAGCCATATCCTTGAAGTTATCTCGAAGTTAATTCCCTGAAATAAGTGATATGGTCATCGACTAAGGATCCACGATTTCAATTTACCATCTGGGCTACCTACATACTTTTTACCCTTTGTTGCCTTCTTCCTCTTCACATCATGTTTTCTAAACTGTGTCATCTCTCGTAGTTTCTTTTACACTTCTGCACAAGCTTATTCCCATTCCCTTTTTTACATTGTTTTACTTTCTTTGATGTTGTTTTGTCCCTGTATTTGTCTTATGTCCCGATTTACATCTACGGCCATGAGCTTAGGACTCATACTATATATATTAATAAGCACAGAATTGAGTATTTCAAATTTTTGTTCTAAACTTTCTTAACGTAAAACTTGGAACTATTACAGTTGTTAAGAAGAAATAAATACATTAGTTAACATCTGAGAGATTTACCATTTGTCTTGGTTCCAAAGCATTCACCAATTTCTTCATTTACCAAAGTCATGATGTGTTGCTGACAGTCCATAAAAGGAACAGCACAACATTAAATCCTATCAGCATCGGAAGAAAAAATATGTAATCTGCGTAACAAGTAACTACTGCAAATGCAAAAAGCTTAAACAAACAATAAAAGTATGTTTCATGATAGAAATTAAGTAGCATTGCTTTTCTTTAATTCAATTTCTAAAGAGTTACCAAAACTATGAAAATCTTCAGAATTTTTTTCATGAAAGTGTGTACACCAACAAAACGTTGTTGCTTTGTTGTAAAGTTCTTTGTCTTTCAATGTTTTGCTCTGTCAGAAGTTCTCCTAAAGGCTTTCTTGACTTAAAAGTTTAATTCTTGAATATTGGTTCCTATTTTTTTTATAGGTAGCCTATGGAAAGATTTTTTTCTGTACACTATAATAATCGACATCTTTTTAAAAAATGTACACAGAAACAAATAAGCCTACATTGATATTAATATCTCTGTCTCTATAATTTCACACTATGTACAAAATGTCAACCGTGACATCACTAGATTCTTAAAAACTAAATGTGTGAAAAATCAAGGTTGACTTTTTTATGAAGCATATGAATTAAGTAAGAATAAATCTGTTAGACATATTTGTTATACTGATCTTATTCTTGATTCTTAACATAAGTTACCATGGCATGCATAAAAATATAACTGAACTTTGTCCAGCCCGAAAATGTTTCCTAGAAGAGACTAAAAGCTCCAATGCCACAGGACTACTGAGCAACGTCAATTTAAATAAAAATTTATTGAAACATTTGCAACCTGTCTTGGTTACAAAGTCAAGTCCTATGCCCCTCAATGGCTCATTTCTCATTTTCATTCTACCGCCTTTCACATCACTTATATGTCACGTTTTAGCATGATAGATCTGATGTATCTCGGGTCTCTTCCGAACAGGCTTCCAATCCTTGCAAAAGGGTTATTTTTAATGTTAAAGCCACTGTAGTGAGCAAGTTTACTTATTTCTTTCGTAATAGTTGGAATTCGTGATTGTTGGAAGATTTACAATAGCATTTTGTGCTCTAAGAAGTTGATATTTTCCTCTATTTTTATAAAGTTCGATTTTCTCTTTCCTCTAAGAAAAGGGCTGATCTTCTTATTCTAAATTTTTTTGTCGCTAATTCTTCCCCAAAATGATACTAGTGTTTCTTTCCCGCAGTTCCCTTTACAAAGCGATCAGATGTTTTACCATGTCATCAAAAATTCAGGCCAGGTAGCAAAGGTTGTTCATGAGCCTGGTCAATTTAAAGTGGCTTGTCTAAATTCGATTCCTGCAGTTGTCTTCAGAACACGTGGTTCCCATTTACCTTTCGTACTGTCCAAAGCGAGAAGCGAGACTGCGTTGGTTGGGTCACTTGTGCCGAAGGGAAGACAGTTATGTTGGCAAACGGATGGACAGTCTAATGGTTGGAAAGAGGAAACGGGGAAGACCGAAAAGGCGTTGGCGTGACAAAATCCGGAACGATCTGAAAGAGATTGGTGCGACTGAAGAGGACACGCAAGACAGGAGGGAATGGAAAATGCGACTCCGCACCGGCGACCCCATCTAAATGGGATTCAAGCCAGTGGAAGAAGACTGTCCAAACTTTTCAACCACTGTCTATGGGAATCTTCTGTTTTTGCACCTTCCTGGAGGGCTTCTAATTTTGTCCCACGTTTTCAAGAATGTAAATGACTGATCCTTTTGAGTCTAACAAATATTGACCTTCACGTCTTCTCTCTGTCATCAGTAAGACTAAATACTTCATCAACAATGTACTAGTGGAATTTTTGAAGAATCTAGGAGTTTTATGTCAATGTTGAAACCGTAGTTAGAGGAATTCGTTCCACTGATGACATTTTGACTGTAATCACGGAAAGGATTTTTTCATTTATGGTCCGATCTTATAAAAGACCTATTACAACTCTTGGCATTTGATAAGGTGTGGAAAGCTGGGTAGTTTGAAAAGCTTTCTGTTTATGGTGTTTGTTGAAGGCTCTTCGCTATCATTCAATCTTTTCTCTTAGATCGTAAAATCCGTGTCACGCTGGACACAACTACATCCCTTGAAACGAAGCTGATTATATAAACATCGGTAAACTAACAAAATCTCTCACATAAGCTTCTGATTTCGGAGGAACTTGGAGACCGCCGCTCTCTGTCAACTTTTAAAATGTACCCAGCAAGTATTTAGGTAAAAGAAACTCAAAGACAATATCATGAAGTAGCATTTTCTTTAAGGCTTTCCAACTAACATAAAGCTTATCATGGCATCCACTAGCAATATGTTGTCTGCCGAACAACCTGCCCAACGTGCTAAAAAGATCTTAGAATTTCTAAGTGAATTTATTTCCTTGCTACTATTTGCTCTCTGAAACCATTTGTTTTCAAAAGTCAAGTTTCTCTTCTCACAACGCAAGTTCAAACCTTGGTCGATGCCCTAACCCCAATCCTGTCAAAGCGTTCTCCTTTATGCTCTCGTACGCCATGCAGTGGCCGTAGATTCTCCACAGCTGCCTGCAACTCTAGACGGAGTCGTGATATTGGTGTTGAATCTCGGTACTATTGGAAACGTGGAGCCGCTGCCTACAAATGTCTCTTTCGTCCATTTTTGTTCTCACATCTTAATCCATTCCGGGGAAATTATTTCTCTAGGATGTAGAGGCTTTGAGCTTTGCTGTTACTTCTGACAGCTGCCTATCTTTTTTCTAATATCAACGTACTGATAACTGCTTTTTCATTGACACTGGAACTTGCATATGGCCGTCAACATCTTTATTCTACTTATTGTCTATAGGCTGTCAATAACTCTAAAGTCTGGAATTTTTTGTACTCATTCTTATTTGATTTAAATTTTCCTATGGATATTTATCATAGCAGATGTTCCATCCCCCATTGCTGGTGCAGACTTTTTGTACCTTTTCTTTGTTTCCTGGCATTAAAAATAAGCTATCATTGGATTATCCTATTCACCTTGTTGTCATAGAAACACCTTCTTATCTTTCATTGACTCCAATTTATTCAAAACCTTAAAAACCTCACCTTGTACGCAACTACCCTCAATATACATAGACATCACACCTCTAAGTTGCTTAAAATCAACTGTCAAGCACTCAGTAACCCATTGCATCACTACCACAGAGGACCCTGGTTAGTAGTTTCTCACTTCATTACCATTTTACTGCCACTAACAAAACTTTCATCTGACCACAGTCAAAATTCAAGTCGTTGCTTTTTCTTTTTATCTGGAAATCGTCCCGCCAACGTCCTTTTGGCACCACCAATTCCATCTTAGCCAAGTGCACGCTTCTTGCGCGTCCTCTTGCAGATTTTCCAACCTGTATCGTGGTTGGTTTTTTACACTTTGCCACGAAAGGAAGTTTACATCAACATATCTAAGGAAGCTGGCAAGAAAGAAAAACAACTTCAACTTCAGATTTGGTGTTGAACTAATAGCTATTTACCTTATCATCATATTTACCTTAACATCATATTTACCTTATTACTTCTGACATTGCCTCGGGATGCAATATTTGCGTCTACATTTATCACTGTCCTCTCAGGCATTCTCTGAATTCAAGCAACGACAAATGTTTTTTACGTAAATTTCGTCAATGAATCTACACCTCACAATTTACCACTGATATTGTGTCTATAAGAGGCAAGAAAAATACAGTCACTTACTCTCTCTCTCTCTCGCTCTCTCTCTCTCTCTCTCTCTCTCTCTCTCTCTCTACGCCTCTCTGTCTCTCTCTCTCTCTTTTCTCTTCTCTTCTCTTCTCAAGAATGGACGTTAATGTTCTTCATTCCACATCTATATCCAATTTAAATGCAATGCTACAGCTCACTTGCAATATTCTTCTGAACTTAAAGAACTTTACCGCAACAGCACGTATTTTCTTAAGCTGTCCAGTATTACCATTTTCTCTTCTAACTAAACCATCAAACCGCATATTTCCACAGAACAATGGCATTTTCTTCATTCCATCTCAATTCCAATTCAAAGTTTTCGAACTTCTTTTATAACTTCTCTCGTCATGGTATTAAAGTAACACAAAATGGTTTATTGGCCTGAAATCAACAAAGATGTGGAAAATTGTCAACAGCTTGCCAGTAAACGTGCAAATTTTCATTACAATACTGATATATCTGTCGCTTTACTTTCCACACAAGATACCGGGTATTTACATGTTCATCTTGAAGTGGTTGATCCTGTTCTTTTCTAATAAGAATCTACGCATTTACTAACCTGCAAAAACTGAGTTGCCCTTTGGTATGCTCTAATCGCTCTCTCCAGCATCATCGCTGAGACAGTTGCGCATGGTTTCGTATTTTATTTGGTCTAACATTTTGCAACTCTCACTGGTATCACCAAAGATCGAGTAAAGCAGTCCCAGCTTTCCTCCAAGTTACTCGAGATACTTTGATGCGGACACCTTCGCACCACTTCTTATCATTCTTTGTACGGCAGAACGCTTTCACAGACAACTTAAGAAAGGGTATTATTCTGACACCTCTAACTGGACACAGATTTTACCAGTTATTCTCTTTAGAATTTGCTTAACCTTATATCGATATTCCGTGTTATGTTGCCGATTTAATTTATGGTACAAGTCTTTGCCCACCCCAAGCTCCAGGCTATCTCATTTCTCCATTTCCATACACTCCATTTCAGATCCTATTAATTAATCCGTATGTCTCAAAACCTTTATGGAGCAAATTCAATCAACTCTTCCTCATTAGCGGTTCTTCCCGTCAACGATCCCAAACACTGTTGTCTTCATCAGGTGGTCATCAGCCATACGGCAGATATGTTCAAAGAGGCCAACCTTTCTTGATATGGTTGTCTGCTTCATACAATCGCTTGTAGGTATTTGATGCACAACCGCGTCATTTGTGATTCGGTCCAACCATCTGATAATCAACAGATATCTATAGCAGCGAAGTTCAAAGGTCTCAAGCATGCGCTAGTCTTAAGCTCGAAGAGTCCACGTTTTGCAAGCAAAGAGTAAAATGCTAAATACGACAGAGAGAAGGACTAAAATCTTGGTTCTAATTGTTATGTCCTTGCTGCACCCAATCGTGCTGAATAGACCGAGTGCGTAATAACAGAGAGCTACTTAGTATATGATTTCTGTGGTGCCCTTGCCATCTGTTTTGACTCGACTCGCAAGGTAACCAAACACCCTCACTCTCTCAATCACTTCCCCGTTAAGTGAGATTTATCACCTTCCACTTTATAGCAAGCACTGTCAAAGGCCTTCTTGAAGTCAATAAAGCAGTGCTATGTTGTTTTGATCTGCTTTTATTCTAATGCTTCAGTGACTAATCTTATTGTGGGTAATTGTTGAACAGTACTTCTATCAGATCGGAAGCCTGCTTGCGTCTCTGAAAGAAAAGGCTCCAATTGGTTCCTTAGAAGTTCAAGGCCTATGAGAAAAAATATCTTGCAAATGAGGTTGTTGAGGATTTGTGTCATACTTGCTGCACAAAATCAAATCTCCCTTCTTGGACAAAGTGATGATGGTTGCTTTTGTCCAATCTTCTGGGATGACCTTTTGACTTTTATCCGTGTGACATCGTAGCCGGCATGGTGATCTATTTCTGTTCATTTGTCATTAAATGCAAGTGGTCTTGATTCTTTACGGTCGTGGTATATCCACCCCGTGACCGGCCCTTCTCCTTTTTTAACCAGGCTTGGGATTGGCTTTGGCAACTTAAGGTAGGGCATCAGAAAATCTAATGGAATTGTTCATAAAAACAAGAAATCTGAAAATAGGAAAAACGCTAGGGCTAGATAACATTACACTGAATACATTAAAGCAGGTGTTGATTCATTATTCTAAAAATGTAAGAACTTTAAATTGAATCAGAACAATTAGAAAAACCCTGTATATGTTTCAAAGAGCATTTTTATTGTACTTTACGAAAAAAGAAGCGGACATGAACGTCACAACACTTTCCCCATATTCCATTAAATCTTGGTTATAAATTATTCAAGACTATCATTTCTGGCTTAAAACTACATTCTACTTCTGCGATGCAAGCTGCATATTAAGTTGGTAGAGATACAAACAAGCAGGTTTGGCTCTTGAACAAATTAATGAAAAATCAATCCAACTCAACAGCCTAGTTTACATAAACTATATTGAGTTGAAAATAGTGTCAAACTGCACTGTTTAACGTATAAACGAAAGAAAAAAGCAACGTAGTTATGCTGCCAAAGTACTAGGAACAACAATAGTCTTACATGGACTTGACGATACATGGATAATACCCTTAAATTTATCTCCAGGTGATCAAGCATTGTGAAGACCGATATCCCATAATGATGCAAAATTTTCATTAAGCGGAGATGGGGTGGGATGATTTTTCCAACTTTGAGTGTTTATTTTATTTACAAATAATGGCAACTTACCTCTAAAACGTTGCTTAGCGACCCCAAACATCTAGAGAAAGATCAAAGGATCAAATCCCATTTGAAGACAGGAATGCAATAGTTTACGCTTCCAATAGTTTATGCAATAGTAAACCTTTTTTAAAAAAGGTTTACAACTTATGACAGTCCTACAGTGAAAGATTGAATTTGAGCAGGCAACGTCGAAGCTAGACTTAGTTGTCAGGGAGCTTTTCAGCCCTGCTTCAGAGACCGGAAACATCCAGAAACTTTTAAAAAATGAAAAAGAGGAGTGGTAAATCAGTTAATGCTCTTTGAAAAAGCGGGACCATAGCCTGTTGGGTTCCACAAGGATCAATTCTTCGCCCCTTTCTTTTTGATGTCTTATTCATGAAATCACTACAGTCGCTATAATGTCAAATTATATTTTATGCTGATTGTGCAGTCATTTTTGTCCTAGACAAAGACATAGAAACTATTCAATACTCTTTTATTCATGGTTTGAAAAACATTGACCAATGGGTTAAAGAAAACAACCTTATCATCATCCTAAAAAAAAGATAAGGCTCAATTTGTTTTATCTTGAAGTGGTACAGAACGTGCTTCAAATATATCCATATCAAAGGTTGGCCTATAAATCAAACTCAGTGTGACAAATATCCTGGTGTATATGTTGACAGCAATTTAAATCTTCATAAATATCATGCTACGACTTTCAAAAGGAAGATTAAAGTTACTAAAAAGGATTAGATTCAACTTATCACGAATAATTGTCATAAGATCTATTAAATGATGATTCAACCTATACATTTTATTGCAACAATATATCAGTTAATATATCTGAACACTACATAAAAAGATATCAGTGATTGATAACTCGAGCTAAAAGGATTGAGAAATGAAACAGTATTCTTGAAGTACGAAAACGACTCATTGTTAAATGTTCAGAACATTGAATGGTATTGTGCCAGAGCAGATTACCCATATTTTCAACAAAGAAAAACAGAAACTTTCATTAGAAGAAATAATTTCATCTTAAATCTGTGACAAGGCAAAGGCGAAAATGACAAAAACGCGTTTGCATTTTACGTTGGAAAGACTTGTTAATCCAAGGTCATTATTTGAGGAAATCTTAATTGTAAAACTCAGAAACAGATTAGCAAATTTCAATTTTTCGACATAACCTTTTTATTTAACTACAGTTTAGCACCTCGTTCGTCTATTTGAAGTAACCTTATGTTGTTATCCACTATGATACAAAAGGGGTTTATACAGCCTTGTTCATCATTTTAACTCTCCTTTAGCTTTTCCTTATTTCTCTTTTCGTAGTTACGTTCGATTTAACCTTGGTTTTCATCACAGTGGTTCTAATCGATGATATTTAGCTTGTTTTGGTATTTATACCTTCACATTAATTTAATTATTAAATTTAATTATACTCATCTTCTTATTTATTTGTCGTGTCAATTTTTATCTATCAAATCCTCTATGGATAACAACTTATATATTTATGTAATGACTAACCGTCAATAAATAAATATATATATATTTATATATATTTTATATATATATGTATATTTATATATATTATATATATATATGTATATTTATTCGACACAGGAAATATGCCAAACCAACACTGACAAACTCCTTCAGCTAATAACNGTGCAGTCATTTTTGTCCTAGACAAAGACATAGAAACTATTCAATACTCTTTTATTCATGGTTTGAAAAACATTGACCAATGGGTTAAAGAAAACAACCTTATCATCATCCTAAAAAAAAGATAAGGCTCAATTTGTTTTATCTTGAAGTGGTACAGAACGTGCTTCAAATATATCCATATCAAAGGTTGGCCTATAAATCAAACTCAGTGTGACAAATATCCTGGTGTATATGTTGACAGCAATTTAAATCTTCATAAATATCATGCTACGACTTTCAAAAGGAAGATTAAAGTTACTAAAAAGGATTAGATTCAACTTATCACGAATAATTGTCATAAGATCTATTAAATGATGATTCAACCTATACATTTTATTGCAACAATATATCAGTTAATATATCTGAACACTACATAAAAAGATATCAGTGATTGATAACTCGAGCTAAAAGGATTGAGAAATGAAACAGTATTCTTGAAGTACGAAAACGACTCATTGTTAAATGTTCAGAACATTGAATGGTATTGTGCCAGAGCAGATTACCCATATTTTCAACAAAGAAAAACAGAAACTTTCATTAGAAGAAATAATTTCATCTTAAATCTGTGACAAGGCAAAGGCGAAAATGACAAAAACGCGTTTGCATTTTACGTTGGAAAGACTTGTTAATCCAAGGTCATTATTTGAGGAAATCTTAATTGTAAAACTCAGAAACAGATTAGCAAATTTCAATTTTTCGACATAACCTTTTTATTTAACTACAGTTTAGCACCTCGTTCGTCTATTTGAAGTAACCTTATGTTGTTATCCACTATGATACAAAAGGGGTTTATACAGCCTTGTTCATCATTTTAACTCTCCTTTAGCTTTTCCTTATTTCTCTTTTCGTAGTTACGTTCGATTTAACCTTGGTTTTCATCACAGTGGTTCTAATCGATGATATTTAGCTTGTTTTGGTATTTATACCTTCACATTAATTTAATTATTAAATTTAATTATACTCATCTTCTTATTTATTTGTCGTGTCAATTTTTATCTATCAAATCCTCTATGGATAACAACTTATATATTTATGTAATGACTAACCGTCAATAAATAAATATATATATATTTATATATATTTTATATATATATGTATATTTATATATATTATATATATATATGTATATTTATTCGACACAGGAAATATGCCAAACCAACACTGACAAACTCCTTCAGCTAATAACAATAATATTTGAAACAGGAAATGACTAAAGAAAGTATGCCAACATTTACTTGAGTAAATCAAATTTTTTCTGTGTCAAATATATATGTATATTTATATATATTTTATATATATATACGTATTGTTGAAAGGTAATAACCTGTATAAATATGGTTTTAATAATAATAATAATAATAATAATAATAATAATAATAAGAAGAAGAAGAAGAAGAAGAAGAATTACACCAAGCACTGACTATTATTGTCAGCAAGTGGCGTAGCGTCGTAAGACGTATGATCTCTGATCTTAATTGAGTGGGGTACACGAACTAGTTTTGCCTCGTATTTATGAATGGGCAGAATCAAACATTCCCTCTGAAACAGCAGACTTGCCAGTCAGTTGTGTGACCTTAACCAGTTGTACATGTCCCGAGAGCTGACACGTCACGCATTTCTGTTTAAGGGACGGGAGTAGTGGGGGAGCATTATATCTAGGTGTCGTGAGGGTGGATCTCAAGTTCTAAAGGGCTGAATACCGAGTTCGCACTCGTGACTTAGTCCTGAGGTCTTTGGCGAAGCCTCGCTACTCAATAATAATTTTTTGAAAATTCTACATTGATTGCTTAAATTCATTTTTCGTTAGTTGACCTCTCATTTTGAGGCGACCTGCAATGGTTTTAGTGAAAAATCAAAGTCTATTTTTATCTCAAGGATTCAAAGTTTTCTAACACCAGAAATGAGCCCACTACTTTTCCTGCCTTCATCTATTTTATTAACGTTGTCTCTCATTTTTTATCATGACATATGCGACCCAATTTTAAACCTTTTATGTACCTTGACAGTGATATAAGAAAACAATTTAGGCACATCAAACGATGTTTTCGGTCAAGGACGTCGACCCACTTAAAATATCTAAAAACAACACAGCCCATTTTTAAAGTAGAGTTGCAAAGTACCATAACACTATGTTTCAGCTTTTTACGTCATGTGTTTAAATTTTCTTTCAGCTTGAGTTCATCTTGAAAAAATTTTTATTCTCTTTACATACAATAATCTAAAGTTAATGAATATATTTAAAACAAAAAAAAAGAAAATTTCTACTAGCTTCAAATTATAAGAATTGTACGTTTGGGAATTTCTGGAGGAGAAGCTCTCTTAGTAGCTAGGCTAAGCAATGAGAGATTGTCCCCTGTTTTAAAGGGTCTCTATCCTTGATAGCATGCCCACGTGGTCCCCTTTTTACCGTGGCTATTGACCAACCAGGCATTTGGAAGAATAACAAAGGCAATGTACAGCGCAGGGTTGCAGCCTACACTGACACCAACTTTGAATATTCTAAGTTGCCTGGTGCACAATTTCGTTCGAAGCATGCAAGCACACATCAACACACATGCACACACAAACACAGACTTTGAATTATATATATACTTAATAAGTGAATGATATTCCATTCTCTTTTTATCAAAGTATTTTGGGCACCTATTACCTTACTTATTGCTTTTGTCATAGTTAATTTGATTGACACTTTACAGTTATTTTTATTTTGTTAGCTATATACCAAAGATGATTCTTGTTTTTCATGTTCTATTTTTTCCATTAACTGAGCAGGTTTTCCTTTAGTTAAGTTCTCTTTAACATTTTAAGAACAGGATGGGTAACAACGGGGACGAAGTTCCAAAATCTTCTTGAGAAAAAAATGAAAAAAACATGTTTTTATTATCTTCATTGTAAATAAGCATAGTCGAACATACCCAAGAAAAAAAAGAACGACAACAGTAAAGCGAAAGTCAAAAATAAAAGAAAGGGATTGAAATTACTTGAAGGTAGAAAAGTTCCCGATGATGAGTTGGAAGAACAGGTGTTAGAATGGATTTAAAATCAATGCTCTAAAGGTTTTCCGAAAACACACCATTTCCGAAAGCAGTTTGCACAGTCAAAGCTCGACGCTCAAGTGAATTTACAATATTTCAGCGAAATCGAAGAAGAGTAAAAACTATATATATATATATATATATATATATATATGTAGTTCGCAATGGATTATCACTTTGCCGACGTACTAAATAGCCTAATCGTAGCTAAAAGGCGCTAGGTAACTTGGTTTTCTACATCCTTTGTGGTAGATATTTGAAAGAAAAACGACTATGATTCTAGCCAGGTCACAGCGATGGACAAAACAGCCATATGGTATGACATTTTATCCAACACCACTGTGACAGTAAAAGAGGATAACGCAGTTCTCAAAAAAAAGCATTGGCTACTAAAAAAATGTGACTGTTTCGTTAGATTCTAAAGCTGATTAATGAAATCTGAAACCGTTCTTCTTGATTCTGGACAAAAAGTGAAATTTGAAAAAGGAAAATAATAAAGGTTTTTGGACCTTATGTTGTATTAGGCAAAAGTTAAGTGGATATAAAGCCATATTGAATTAGGAAAAAAAATTGTTGAAATCCCTTATTTTTGACTAAACGAGATTACTAGCGTAGACAGCTACCGTGCTAATCTGCCACAGAGAGTAAGGCGTTTGTTGCATGAGGATAAAATTGCCACTGTGGTCATTAAAGGAAGTTTGCAGAACACAGACATATTTCAAATGTCTTCTGGGACAAATCGGGACAACATAAGCTTTGTGAAACCCAATATAAATTGCTGCAGAGTGTTTTCAAACGAGTAAAAGATTGGAAATGCTTTGGGTACCAATACAATATAACCTTTTCGTGATATTTAAATATATTGAAAACTTAGTTCGAAACTGTTTGCGAACGGCATATTTTGAGTGCTGTACCCTACAAGCTCCTACAGGCATATCCGAGAATCACGAAATTTCTCATTTTAATTCAGAAAACCCAATGCCACGCGGTTTCACAGACTCAGCCTGCTCATTTCAAACACTTTTAAAAATTGATTTCTTTTCAATGGTGGTTTCATTCCTCCATAAAATTAATGTTTGTTTGTTTTTTCAATTTTGTCTGTTGTTGACATTTCACGGAAGAAAATCACTTTTTATTTTCATCTTTTAGTGTTGTTTATTATATTGAGACAAGACAGTGAAATATTTTGGTGGTTCACATACAATGTTTTAATTAAAAAGTTTTTCACCATTTTTTCTCTATTTGTACCAGCATTAACAAGAAAACTGCCTTTCTATTCTAATATTGAAGTCCTTCTCTAACTTTGTTGGATAATAATGTAATAACTACATGTACAAGTAATAATTGGATGTATGTTCAATATTTCTGTGTATTATATTCATAACTCTTTAAACATAAAACAGGACCAGCGAGATTTCTGATCAAACGTTTTTGCCTCTTTTAAGAACTGCATCTTAGATATTCAAATATCTACAGGCTTATCAATAGAGAGCGGATTTTTATGGTGTTTATTTTTGCATTTTATGTCACATAAAATATGGTGCTAAAAAGTAAAAATATGGTGCTATAGGTAACAAAATATGGTGTTTATTTTTTGTGGATAGGCAATAAGAAATAAGCTAAAACAAAATTTTTCTGCAAAGCATTTACTTTCTCAAGCAAGAAATACAACATATAACAGCAAATACAATCATGAGACCATGACATTGTATGTATACATAATATTTCACCTCCACTATATATAACTGTAGTCAATCACTTGCTTCTCCTAACCCAAGCTATGTACAGTTTTGAGCATCACAAAATGTTTGTCTTTTGGCCGACAAAAGTAAGAATATGTACTCACAAAATATTGCATTGTCAATAATCATCAAACTCGTTTTTATAGTCCATTCTCGAGTAGAGAACTAGTAGATGTTTTAGATGCTCAGGAGTCAAGTTGTGCCGTCGATCTGATAGTATATTTTTTAAGATAGAAAACGATCTTTCTACATCACATGAGGTGATTGGAGCATACTTAAATCCTGTGATATCGCCTGGTAATAGTCCGAGATCTAGAGAGGCCGTTTCACCAGAGAGCACGTCTGCGATCGACGAAATTTGTTCATATCCTGGATTCTTAGTTAGGACATTCTGGATTTTGTTCAGTACGATTTTACCCGTCTCGCCAGGCGCTTTCTCTAGGTCTGCCAGCAGTGTTTTAACAAGCCCTACTGACTCTACTAGAGGCAACCCTTTTGTTTCGAGCTTCTCGATCGTTTTCGCTATTGACCGGTAGTGAGCTGTAATGTAGGCCAAGTTGGCTACAACTGCCTCACTCTCAAACAGTGACTTCGCTGTAGTTATTGCTGTGCTGTCCTTGCTATCCAGTAATGATACGGCAGACTTGACCTCTTCAAAGTGGTTCCCATAATACACTGCGGCCTCCAACCAAGTACCCCACCGGGTAAGCACAGGTGACGGTGGAAGTCTTAGACCAGGACACTGGACTTTAAATACTTTAATCCTTTTTGGAGATTTTTTGTAGACCTTCTTGACAGCAGATATCAATCCATCCACTTCCGGGAAGATTTCTCGAATTGTCTCAGCCACCCTGTGTGTACCGTGTGCAAGACATGTCAAGTGAACTAGTTTTGGGAACAGTATTTTTAGTCCTTTAATTGACTTACACATATAGGGTGCGGCATCAGTTAGTGCTAGCTGTACTCTATCGTTAAAAAGCTTACCTTCCCAGAGTAAATTCAATGAATCCACAATGAATTTGGCTACTGTTTCATGATTTGTGGAGGACAGAACTTCGCTGTTCAATAGATATGCTGTACCAGCCTCCCTCTCGTTTGCTGTCAGGGGTCCTATTATAAAGTTGGCTACGGCTTCCATTCTAGCGTTTGTTGTCTCATCCACGCTGAACCATACATTGTTCTCCCCAACGGCTTTTCGAATGCTCGCTACTTTCTTTTCGTAAAGTGGAGCTACGTAGTTTTTTCTTAGAGTAGATTCATCTGGAATATTTTGCTTCGTGTACTTCGAAAGAAAATTACGGAGCACTTCGTTTTTCAGCTTCGTCAGTGGAATATTAGCTGCTACAAAAGCAGCGCACAACTCGGAAGCGAATTCGTTATTCCTGGAAGATGTTGATGTCCCTGTTTGACTGACTAAAGTTTGCTGCGCCTTCGAATTATCCTGGAGTGCATGCTGGTGTTTGGCCGAAGCTATATGCTGTGTAACTTGGTCTCGTCTCTCTGCACTTACAGCTTTGCAACATAATTTACAAAACAACACGCTTCCATCCGATCGAAAAATATCCGAACCAAATGAAGAAACAAAATGAGTTAGTCGAGCTGATTTGGTTTGCTTAACTTTAGGCATGGTCAATGATTTGCTGGTCTACAATAATCAAAATTTGACAAGACGTGTTCAGATTGCTTTACTCAACGGAAGTTCGAATGTATAATGCTATTTCGTACAATCGCCACCTCGGTTCTGTAACCCTGCGGTTTGGAGGAATGGATTTAGCATGTATCTGTGTAGGTATCGATTCAGTAAAATACTTTTTAAGCGCGAATCCCTAGATTGCGTGAATCGCTAGGATTTCCATGGATTATAGGCCTACATGTTACATGTATATCTTGAAGCTGTTTAGCACCATTGAGAGCTATGATTATGAAGGTTTGAGATAATTTTCAGTTAAAAGATTGAAAAAAACTGCCTGACTGTCAAGCAATCATTGGAGCTATCATTGCATCATAATCCGGTCTTGGTTTCTAGCCAACATCCCACATTCGAAGTGTAGGCCTATACAAACAAATTAATTTTATTGTCATTAAGACTGTCATTATAGACTCATTAATTATAATTATCGACCACTCCAAGTGCAATTAGCACATCGTACGTCCATCCATTCTATACAGATGTCGACTCATCTCATTTACTGTAACTCGAGTGTACTTAGGGAACGGAAAAGTGAGCAATAAAGCCGACTTTTTGGTCGGCTCTTCAATAATGTTCTTTCTCCAACTTTTCTGCCTTTTTATTCCATGCAAAACGATACAAAATGCATAAAAATTGTAAAAAAATACTATATTTGGCCTGAAAATGGCAAAATATGTTATTAACATATTTTTTTATGGTGCTAACGTCAAAATATGGTAAAATATGTTATTAACATAAAATTTTATGTTATTAACATAAAATCCGCTCTCTACTTATCAATAATTACTTGCACAATACGAAAATGGTTTATTTAAAAATAAGAACTAGGAACTTTTAATAAGATTTTAAATAGTCAAAAGGTAATGAAAATTCTACCTTTCCTTTCTTCCTTTAAAACTTCATCATTGAGCTACAAGTGACATATTTTTTTACAGTAATAAAATGAAATATTGACCAAGTTACATAAGTGAACAATCGATGCAATACTTAATACCAGCAAGCTACGAATGCTTCTAAATGCTTGATAAAACAATAAAAGAGATTGTTTATATTGTTTTGGTAACTTCTTTCATTAAGGAAGCTAGTAATGAATTTTGGAATCCAAAATCCTCAAGATCTGGGTAGACAATGAAAGAAGAGGAAAATTATTTGCTATTGTTACTTGATGAATTTTTCAAAATGATTATAATGAAAATATTGGACAAGTTCACAAGTTAGGCCAATTATTTGCAGAAGCATGGTACTTAAATGCTAAACAAAGTAGGGAACCAGTGTACCAAATACAACTATTTCTGCTTCAGGTACCCTGTATCATACAACACTAATGTTGTACCACAATTTCGACCTCTGCCTCTTTGTTTACAGTTTTGGGATTCAAAAGAAGCCAAGATTCTTTTGAATTGCTCTTTAAGTGAAGCATAGCCAATGGTAGATGATTGAAATGTATGAAAATGGTGGCTGCAGTTCATGTCAGAAGAAGTGAAAGAAACCATAAGAAAGTGTTACTAATTGGTATAGATACCAATTGGTATAGATACCAATTAGTAACACTTTCTTATGGTTAAATTTAAATTAAATTTCTGTAGATCTACAGAAATTTAGAAGGGACTGAAAAGGGCAAGTTTTGGACATATTGGGATAATCTTCCATCATTTTGTTAAAGTTTTCATATTATCTATTACCAATTGCATTAAATTAGGGTTCCAGGTATAGAACAAAGGATATAAGATTTTTTGACTTTTTGACAATCTATAATCAATATATCGCTTCATCCGGCTCCGACAAAGAAGTATTTTCTTCTACAATTAAAACTCATTTGTCTAATTCCATCAATTACTTCAATACACAATAAAAAACCAGCTTTGTATTGAGAAAGCCTATTTTGCCTCAAAATTTTATGTTGCCATAATCTACTCCCTCTAATCTATCTTATTTCCTTTTTAATTTCGAGCTTCTCTGTTTCCTTACTTATTCTATGAAATAATAAATATTGTTACTTGGTTAAGTTTTTGGTCTTCTCAAAAAAAGTATTAGTTCTTATACTCTGGGACCTTCTTTGTCACTCTGATAAGAAACAGTTTATAGATGTGTGCTTTAGGTCCCCTCAAAACATATATTTCAGTCCTTTTCCCCCTTCAGCACTGTCTGCAGACGAAAGATACTTATTCTCTCAATGTATGTGTTCTGTTGTCCCGTCTTAATAATTTTTTTATTTTCCTAAAGTAAGTACGGTTTACTTTTAAAATTTCAACGCCATTGAAAAATATCGAAGTACACAAATATATATAATTGAATAAAAAATTAACTCGAATGATGACAATAAAACCTCCTATATTCCAAGAAAAAGGTCTTTACTGGCTCTAGCATATCAAGAGCATGATAAGCAGTTCCGGACCTTTTCTTTTTTCCAAGAGTAGAGATTGTAGGCTTTCTCATGGCATTATCTATTATACCGGAGCAGGGTAATATAGTTTTAAAGTTCGCTTTTTGTAAAATAAAACTCCATGAAATAAAGACGACTTGGCCAAGTATTCTAAACTTGTTCATTTGAACACCAAACGTAGATATTAAAGTACATGTGCAGTCTTCAAAAAAAAGTTGGCTTCAGAGTAAAGAGGGTCTAAGCAAAGTGAAGGAAACAAATAGCGTGGTGTACGACAGGAGGATGCAGTTGGATCTCAAGATAAATATAAAGAAAGACGTAAATAGACCAGTGCTATTCTATGGGACGGGGGATATCGCATATCTGAAATTTGAGGAGAAAGCACTTTTGAAAACAAAAATGTAGTTGTTTAGTTGAAAATGTGGGAGTTCAGTAACTAAAATAGGGAAAGCTGCGATAAACTACCATGTCCCTTGGTGGAAAATATCAGAGACAAGAAACAGAAGAAGCTACTTTGGGATCGCTTAGAGACACAGCTGAAGTCCTCAAATTGAAGACTGGAGTGAAAGATAATCAATGGAAAGATCTCAAACAGTGGAGTAGTTAAACGAAACTGAGCACTTGCCAATCCTTCAATGTCACTTGTGTTGTACGTTTCTGGTAGTGAATATTGGAGAAGGAAAAGAATACTGAAAGCGAGTCGCTGAAAAGTAAAAAGGAGGCTAACTTTTTAAAAGAATAATTCCATTAATAAAGACATTTTTGTTGCAGAAACTAAAAAATCTCTTCTGAAAATAGGGAGTTAAGCTAATTTATGGTCTGGGTAATACAAGTATCTACGAGTCTGATAAATTAGTTATAAAGGAAATCGACAATAGGGAATCTCAGATTAAAGAGTGTACCTACAAATAAGAGTTTACTCTTTATGTATGTATGTATGTATGTATGTATGTATGTATGTATGTATGTATGAATGCATGTATGTATGTATGTATGTTTGTTTGTTTGTATGTATGTGTGTATGTATGCATGTATGAATGCATGTATGTATGTTTGTATGTATGTACGTATGAATGTATGTTTGTATGTATGTGTGTATGTATGTATGTATGTATGTATGTATTAAATATTATTATGGCGGAAAAAAACATGGTAAGTGATTGTCGAAATCATACATTTTGTATTATGTTCTGAGGTGCAACATCATAATTCCACAATATGGTACTGTTTCCACCTTGCCTTTGTTCACCACTGCAACAAGTAACGTGTGAGTTCTTTCAATATTGTTTTAAGAGCAAATAAACACGTTTTTTTTGTCATGAACATCCACATTGCAATGGTTTTATAGAAATAATTTATGATCTGGTTCAGGGTCTTCTCTGTTTTGGTCAGTGTTTTGTTCATACTTATTGTTCATTGACATGAATTAAACATTTTCCTAGGAGAAAGACAATAGTATACCTGCTGCGATGGTTGTTGATTATCTTTTATAACTTCCGTGTATTATCCAGAAATAGGTCTGTTGTCATATTTCAGACATTGCACTTCAAAGAGAAGCAGATTATTTGGAGTTGCGTCAACACTTTGATTAGCAACTGTTCATTTCAATGTTATTTTTCAGATATGATATAGACGAATAGCAAGTTGTTTTAATCACAATAAGACATCGAATTTGTATTTAATCCGTTATTGTTAACATATCGTCCTAATGATTGGTTCACATCGTTTAAAATTAGGGGCTGTCCTTTGCATGTTGCTTGTTAATGGCTACGCGCAAATCGCAGGTAAGTCTCATTTGTCTTTTTTTTTTCATTTAAGGTACAAATTAGTTGGTTGTTTGAAAGTACGTTTAACTAAAAATCTTGGCCCTACAGTACAGTTTTTCCAATTAAATTTTGAGATTCTAAGACTTCGAACAACTACAAACTTATTTTAAGTATAATTTTTTATTATTGATTTAAGAAAAATTCAAAATAACGTTTTTCTACTTTCGTGTTATTTTAATTCTTTGTTAATTGCAAAGGGTAAATTAATGCATGTGGAATTGACATAACGTCTTGTTTGGCTGGTCAACAAATAGGAGAAACTCCAAAGTGTGTTTGATAAATTCGGTGAACTGTTTACAAAAACTATTAGAAAGCATTTAAACCTTAGAAATATTAAAAGTATTTACGATGGAAAAACGGTCTTTGAATTTACGCAATAGTCATCATATCAGGAAGTCAGACGTTTAAAAGCTTGATGTCAGACAATTTTAACGCCACATAATATTAGAATGACAAAAAATCGATAAAACGTCTTAAAATCCCATGCTACATTTTGAGATAAGAACGAACATATTAGTCTAAGTACGTTAGAGATAAGAAAAAAGAAAGGATGTTGTTGGTATCAAGTTTTTATATTCGTTTTCATATTCGATCTTGTAACCAGATTTCATTTTCTGCTATGATCAGTTCTAATCGACCCCAAATAAGTTTCGAGATAATTTGTTGCCAAGTGGGTTTTCTGAATTTGATGTGAAACGGTTACCATTTGTTATTTGTAGCAGTCCAAAGATATTTTTACTTTGAGAAATAATTGCAGGTTTCGGTATCGTGGTTACAAGGAAAAGAGGCAGTCACCACTTAACAAGAGCTCTTTAGCATTCGCTAAATTGAGTCGTCTTTTCATGATTTTTGTCTATTTGCCACTGGGGGTTTAAACCCATTGAAGAAAAACCAGTTGCTAAAATTATTGATCCTACAAACTGAAAGCAAAATGGTTGTTAATAAAACTAGGGTATTTTAAAATATATTATTTATAGCACTCAAAAAACGTCAAGACCACAAGGGATATTTTTATGCAGTAATAAGCTTCTCTGTCACGTCTATCGTTTTGAATCAGTGTATATCAACTACTAACATATCATAAGTAAAAGGATGATTTTTGACCTTTGCGAATTTGAAATTGTAGAGTTTGGCAGCAATAACCAAGTGACATAAATATCAGAGTATTTGTTTAAAATGAAGCGGTAAATCTTTCATTCATTTCATTCATTCTATTCTTATTCATTCTGTTCGTAAATTTCTCATGAAAACTCGAAAACCTATATTTTTCACTTGCTAATCTTTATATTTCCTTTTTCGATTGGTTTTGTGTTGACTTAGAAAGTAACTCAGAAAACAAAATATTTAGATGTCTCTTTAATAGTTCCCAAAACAATGCCCAAAAACAAAATCATACATACACTGAAACAAAACATTTAGTGCTAAAACATCAATGACCTTTCGGTCACTAAAGTTTCGAAAGTAAACTGTGCTTGATTTGCTGGAAAATAGCCCAGAATATTAAATAGGTATGAAGGCAGATAAATGCGCCTAAGTGAAGAAAAATTCCAAAGTTATTGTTTGATAATCAGACCTTACTTGTGTCTTTTCCACATAGTACTTGGACCTTCCAGAATTTATAAGTTAATTTGCTTTATACGTTTTTCTTACGGTTGTGGCAAGTCAGAGATATACATGCATATTTTTTCTTTCATCGTTGTATTAAATTTGGCTCTGGTTCTAGTTCATTACAGCAACAAAATAAATACTACTACTAACTACTACTATTACTACCACCACCACCACTACTACTACTACTACTACTACTACTACTGCTACTACTACTACTACTACTACTACTACTACTACTTCTACTACTTCTTCTACTACTTCTACTACTTCTACTACTTCTACTACTTCTACTACTTCTACTACTTCTACTACTTCTACTACTTCTACTACTTCTACTACTTCTACTACTTCTACTACTTCTACTACTTCTACTACTTCTACTACTTCTACTACTTCTACTACTTCTACTACTTCCACTACTTCTTCTACTTCTACTACTTCTACTACTTCTACTACTTCTACTACTTCTACTACTTCTACTACTTCTACTACTTCTTCTACTTCTACTTCTTCTACTACTTCTACTTCTTCTACTACTTCTACTACTTCTACTACTTCTACTACTTCTACTACTTCCTTTACTTCTTCTACTTCTACTACTTCTACTACTTCTACTACTTCTACTACTTCTACTACTTCTACTACTTCTACTACTTCTACTACTTCTACTACTTCTACTATTTCTACTACTTCTACTTCTTCTACTACTTCTACTTCTTCTACTACTTCTACTACTTCTGCTGCTTCTACTACTGCTATTACTATTACTGCTACTGCTGCTGTGGCAGTGGAAAAGCCACATTTACCTCAGTGCGATAACATCTATTACCTCGGGCCTGAAAGATATTTTTAAATTATCCATTGGGTATCAAATAGAATGATACGATTACGTAGATGTCACATTCCCTACTTGGTAGAATCTCATCAACCGAATGAAAACCAAAGCAGGGGTTTTTTAACATACCAGACTGTGCATATTTTGTTGGCTTTTATTTCCCTGATTTTTTTAGGATGGCTTCAGAAGGGTTTCGAAATCGGGCTGATGTTTAGAATAAAACCCTTTGACTTATTTCTCTAGCAAGAGAAAGAAGCCTACGGTTTTGACTCGCTGAAATTGTCGGGGTTCATCTTGTTGTAAGACATTTCTTTAATTTCTTTGGGCTAAATCACATGGAAATGGAATACTCCTTGAGAATGGTGAAAGATGTGAATTACATTATTAGTAGTATCTATTCACGAGATGGAGTCTAATGACGATAAGGGAGTATTCTACCCTTCTTATAAAGCAACATTACACAATTTCAATGTCTGTAGACGCCAAAAACACGGTAAACTCTAACTTAAACAAAGAATACTAGCTATTCACCAGCCTAAATTTTCTTGTTTATTTTGTATTCTTTCAGTAATCTTCCTCCAGAAGCTGTGTTGTTCTGATCTCTCACTACCATATTACAAATTGTGGTGAACGACAGATGCATCTTACAAATTTTTCTTTGCATACTTTTTACTCATTGGTGATTAATTGACTTCCTTTCATTTATTGACTAATCTAATTGATTGGTTAACACTCTAAAAAACACTAATCATGTGGGGATAGGTCAATTTCCAATCCAGTGTTTTTCATCGATTTCACAATAACCGCAAGCCACCATAAAATATATAATGGCCAAAACTGGCTTCCTTTAATGTTGGAAACCTTTTGTCATAGTAAATTTTTGTATTGGCTAATTATTAAACAGTTATTACAGATGCTACCGCAAAGTTGTGACAGCCAGTAATAATCTCGGTACCAGTCCATGTGTAAGTTGGATTATCTTCCAGATTTCAAAATTCATAATTAAGCTCCATCTGAAACGATAAAACACTTGGTATGAGGAAGTGGAATATTTTGCAAGCTATGTACTTGCACCATCTACACTGTGTTGGTATATTCTACATATCCATGGGGTTATTGGGATCCTGAACCTCCACTTATGGGGGATTCTTTTACCTTTATCCCGTAGGAGTTTTTTTCCGTTTATTTTTGTAATCTGTTGAATCAAGTGACGTTTTGAGTCACTACACTACAAATTTCATGCAACAATAATCGAGACTTTTGATACAAAAACAAATTATTGTTAACGTGTGTAATTTTTAAATAGCAATTATCAAAATTGCGTGGAATTTTAGGGTGTTGTCAACAACATTTTTTCTCCTTACCCCTCACTTCAAGAGTGTTAGATCTGGGATTGACAGCAGAGTAAAAAAGCAATAAGTGGGTCACAACAATAATCAAGAATGTTGGATCGCAGCAGGTAAAGATCTCTGACCACTACTCTATGGCCTTCACAAAAGGTGTGACTGGAAATGGATTGTGTTTGACAGGAACGAGTGTCTGCGGTCAAGTCACAAAAGCTTGGTATCAGAAAATCATTGGCATCATATTTCTATTCAAATGACAACTAAAAAAAGAAATATTTTGAAAAATGTTAAAAGTAACTTACACTACAACTCTTACTTTTACTTTTTCATGCAAACACATTTGAACAGAAATACTGTTCTAGTCTAGCTAATAAATCTTCCTTTTTTGGTTTATCCGGATGTTTTTGTTTTTCAGGTTGAAAAAAAGAGTAATTGCTTGAGAACTTTCCTCAGTTATAGAAAATAGACCTCCCAAGATCTGTAGGGTGGCCTTTGATTCTTTTTTCAGCCTTCAAAAGAAACAGTAATTCAACGCCTTGTATTACCACTGCTCTTTAGTACTGTAGGATCGCACAGACATGCATTGATAAACGCATAGGAAGAACCAGTGGTAGCACAGAACCAAAAAATAGTTGAGTGGCACCAGCATGGTAAATATAAAAGCCTTGCAAATGTCAAATTGGCACAAGGGGGAAAAGCCAAGTGAAACTAAACATTTTTCATTAAGCATTTTAACAAAAACCTAAAAACTAAAGTATTAAAAAATTAGAGTAACATGTTAGTATAGATTTAATTGATCTTATGTTTGTTTTCTTACGATTAATAACCATAAGATGAAAACAAATGCACTTATTCAAATTCTATACTGAAAAATTTATTTTACAGTAACAAATATGTATTATAAAGATGCTGTTTTTTAGGAGTAATTTCCTTCACTAACTATCTATTTAATGTCAAAGAGTGTGTCTAATCGAATTTTTTCAAGGTACTGATTCTTATCTGATAATATTGTTTTGACAGATGGAATAATATTTTAATTCCCTAAATTCGAAAATGGCTTCTGAGTGCTTTGTTCCGTCAAATGACTTTAATTTCCAGTCAAAAGTCAGCTCTGATCTTTTGGTCTATTTTTTTTTCTCTCTTCTCCCTCCTAAGTTTCATACATTTAGTAGCATTATGCCTTTTGTAATTCTTAACCAACAAAGAATAGCCCAGCCTGACGATGGGAGAAGTGTCTCTCGAAACGTAGCTCAGATAGAGCTTACGACTCAAGGCATGATAAAGCTCTTATATCTATGGCTTCCTCTGAGTCCATAAAGTTCATAATTTTTAAAAAATTGCCCATTTTATTAAATAAGGAAGAGAACAAAGCGGAATTCTTACCGGCATTTCACCAAGTAATAAACACATATACTCCTCAATCAGGTGTAAAACATAGTTATATCTAAACTTTTGGAATAGAGGATTTTTCAGTAATCCAACATTTTTTATTATTTAGGAAAATTAAAACACTACAAGCTTTACTGCAGATAGAATATAAAGCAAAATCGCTTACGTGAAAAGATAGTGAAATCTCTTATTACATTAGCATACTGCGATCTCTCTCAGCAGCTATCATTATGATCTCTTCTCAGATAAAAGTACCTTTTACCACAGTATTGCAGATTTGTTTGAAACATTCCATTCGTATGAAAACAAATGGAGACTTATACCAGAAATTACAACTTTTTATTATTATTGGGCCAAAATAAGTGATCCAGATATGATTCGTTTGACCCTGACTTAAATATTAGAAAATGTCCGTAAGCCGGCAGTAGAAGTCAATTTAAAAAAAAGCAAAATACGCCTGGAAATTCAATTTTTAAATCGAAGCAAATAAATTTAGAAAAGCAGAGATGAAGCTTAATGTTAGCGTTTTTGAAAGTAAAACTGTTATGTTTGTAATTTCGTGTTTTTGCGATATTCTCCATTACACAGTTTAGGTAACTTTATGTTTCGCTCAAAATTTTAACAAGCAAAAAATATAGCTAGCAAGCCACAAAAATTAAAAGATCCCAAGACTGAAGTCAAACACTGTGTTCCTTTCTATTATTTTACTTTCAACTTTGAATAACCTGCGGTACTCTATTATTTTACTGTGTTTTTGTTTTAGATTAACAATACAGTCAAATATTATCTTTCTGAAATTTCTCCTTTATTTCATTGTCGTTTTATGCACAACACCACGGATTCAAAAACGTGAAAAACTTGTGGAAGCAAAAAACGTTTGGACATGTTTGTTTTGGGACTTTTTAATTAGGTTCAACTTAAGACTAGAATTAACAGGGATCACCCCCAAAATCTCTTATAGGCCTGTGTTCTGGACAACTGGATAACAAACAACACGTGTTATTGATATTTAAATTGGCGTGTATGGATAGTTAGTTTTAGTGTTTTGGCCATTCGTTGCGCATAGAGCTGGCGACGGATTGATAATGCTTAAGCGGTTTTAAATAGTTTATGCGCTTTTCCAGATCCTATTACGTATTCCAAATATAGCGTCCACCCGCTTTTTAGTATCTAACGATAACTTGCCTGTTTTTATATCAATCCTAATTAAATGCAACTAGTTCGTCATCTCTTTAGATGTCGTGATGAAATCTTGTTTCAAAAGCAAATGCACCTGTTGTCACTAAAGCAAACAGGAATAGTTTCCACAGTAAATACAGGTACCAAAGACTATAGGAAGTAGTAAAAGGAAAACTGAGGAGATTTTAATAACAACTAACAGGATTCAAGTCGGACAACCAAATATAATCTGAAAATAAACTTTATGGTGCAGGTGCTTTTAGAAATTGAATGACTGATTCGTTTAGAAAATTGCATATATGCTCCCCGAAACGGTAATTGCAATGAAAATCATGAATAGTACTCTTCGCTATTTTCCACTTGTTCACTTTTACGATATTGTAGCTTTTCATTTTCAGTTCAAAAGGTTTTATGTAAAGACATTATTTATTTCCGATATTGCTACTCAGACATTTCTGAAGATTATCTGTTCTTTGATGAGTTTTGGTATTGCTCTCTTCGATTTCCGTTTACAACTTGCTTTTCTCACTATATATCACCGCCTTTTTATCAAACAACTACCAAACAGTAGCTCCAATTAGAAATCATCCAAAAATTATCTTGAAATATTAGAAAAATCCTGCAATATATGCCAATGTGGTTCTGTTCGACACTCGGATGAAAGGTGTATGAGAAGTAGCACCATCATAATGCGGGAAACTAGTGGGAGAAAACTGTATCATTTGATTTTATAAGCAAGTAATTCTTTACATTTTGAGGAGAAAGAAGGAATTAAATAATGAACTTAAAATTTAGAAGGGGGTACGACTCTATAGATTACAAAGTCTCTCTGAAAGAGAGCTCAAGTGAATCTATTGATGATTTATTGCGTTTCACCCGCTTACCAACACATATCATTAAATAAAGCTATTTTTAAGGGTTGTTATTTAAGATGACTAGGCACTCCTTATTTGATCTAGTTATAATATAAACAATTAAAAGTCTCTACACATAGGCCTCAGGTTTACAAGAAATCAATTTTTGTCGATCTAAGGAGGTGACTGAAATTGGAGCTGCGAAATAGGTAGTCACCGTGCAACCTCAAATTTGAACACGGTACCAGACTAAGTGTGTAGGTTTTGAAAAGAGGCGAAAAACAATCTATCTATCTATCTTGGTCGATTTTCACATCGCCCAAAAATTGTAACAAAACACTTGAAAGGCTGATGAATGAAAAAATTGCTGAAGGGTCAATTTCTTAAATGAGATCGAGACAGAGCCCTTTGAAGTTAAATAGGCATGCTACTGTTTCTGAAATCCAGGGAAGAAATGTTATGAAAAGCAAGGCTTAAGAAAAAATTCTTAGCTTAGATTTCTGTACAAAGCTTTTAAACAGGGATTCATGGTCACAGGGTAGCATCTCAATATTTTATAGTAATGTAATTGGCCATATTATTGTAAAGTTTGAAAATTTAATTACGAGGTGCTGGTACTAATACATTAATCTAAATGCCATTTTAATTGAAGTTGTAAGAAATGGCTAGTTTAACGCTAGAACATAATCTTGAATTTAAGGTACCATTATAAAATGCGAATAACGCAATTTGAGCTTAGAAACTAGGGTTGAGCTTCAGAAATGAAAATGGACTTAGCTTGAATTTGAACACCAGTCATTTGGAAGTTGCTCATTAAGTGTCATTACTCACAGACTATAACCGACATACTGGAGTTCAAGTGTCAACTTTTTTTCAAAGACAGGAAATGTAAATCAAGTCCTTTAGGATAAATGAGAGCAGTGCTTGACTATTTTGTCATTGTAAAACAAGCCATGTACAGGACAAACATCTCAAATTAGTGATATTTTCGGCAAAGGATTTGTCATAGTGCTTTTCCTACTTACCATCTATAAATATACCTTACTCAGGCAGTTCTTTCATATTATGTAGATAGGCACCCTTTGGCACTGACTGAACAGGTGTGCCTTTGTCTTTCATAGCCCTCCTGGTAAACAGTGAGAGGATGATAAGGACCTACAGAGAACGATTTTCATTAAGATCGTGTTGAGATTGGTCTTCTTCAGATTTTTTTTCGTAAATACCTTTTGTTTTTCTTTTGGTATTTTAAATCTACCTTAACCTTCCAAATATTGAGGATTTGCGATTGTGATTTAGGTCTATATTAAGAGGTAAAGAGTAGGATATTATTTTGACTGATGCATGGAAGACGTTTGTAACCCCGTAAAGGCACGTGCTTGAAAGCCTTCCCAAGAAGCATTGCGCTAAAAAGTAAATTTACACTTGCTTTTACAAATTTTGCCTGTGAGATAGCACGAGGGGAGGTATAAATTATCTATTGACATATCAATTCTGGAAATTGGTCATGCAGCAAGACAAGAATTAAGAAGAAAGAAAACAATAAAAGAGCCAAAAGAATTCAAAACTTCAGCTGAAATCAGGTTTTTTTTCATGATAAATGCATACACACAGTGACTAGTGACTATGAGGATAAGTCTCTCCGTTACCTTTATTGGACTTACAGTGTTGAATAGTTCCTCAACTACCTACCATTCGTTCAAATAGCCATACCAAGAAATAACATTGTTGCATACTTTGCTAGTAGCTCAAGCTACCAGACAATTACTTTTATAGTTTTATTAAAACAGAATTGGGACTTGTTATATAGATGTACTCTAAATCAAATTGTACACTGTATTTTCAAAAGACTCTTCTGTGCAATTCTTATTTACATTTGCTCAATAGTGTGGACCAGACTTAAAAAGAGGCTTCTCAAACCCCTATTTTGCCATAAATAGCTTTAGCGAGTAATTCTATATTTTAATAATGTAGTATTTTAAGCTTGATAGTGAAAGCACTACGATGGATCAGTATCAATACTGAAAAAAACAAATCAAAATAAATAAAATAGCAAATGTAAGGTGGGTTTGTCTTAGTTGTCCTACAACAATGACTACAATATTTTATCTATGGGCACACTGTTCAATACAAATTTCTAGAGAGCTGTTTTCACTTTAATTTATTTGACCTTTTATAATAACTGTTTTCTACTACAGATGTTTGGGTTTCTTGAATACTTATTATTATATGTTAACGTTATTTCCCTTTTCTAATCATAAATTCTGTATATTGCATCGGTTCTTGAGATAAGCAAACTACCTTTTATTACGTCTTACTTTTTACAAACGTCTGGATATTGTAATCATACTATAACTATTTATTTACCTCGTCTCTGAAAGACGATTAAGGAAGCAAGATGATGTCAGCAGCCACCGTCTTCCCTAATCCCTGTTTCTTGTGGTTGAGAATAACATTCTTGTATAAGTATAACCTCCTTATTTATTTATTTGTTTTTTACGAAACGTTTTGGTAAATTCCCTTTATGTCAAATTATTGTTGCCTGTCCCTTTTTATTTCGTTATAATCTATTTCAACTTTACATAAATATATAAACATATGCTTCTTACAATCTTTTCCTCTTGATATAAGTGGTTTGTTAAGCGCTGTGATTTCTGTTGTACAAAAACAGTGCAATTTAAACATATTCTGCTAATAATGTGTAATAATACTTTGGATAATATACCCTGTTAGGTAAGTGCCTACTTCTACAAGGGAGTTGCAGGAGCATTGACAGGATTAAAACCAGAATACTGTAGACTATTAAAAAGAATATTGTGATTAGACATTTGACATACTGTGCAATGGAGGGGTTGTTTTAACAGGATAACGGATAAGCACAGCAAAGGTAAAAAATAAATATTTTTAATGTTTATGCTTCATAAAATTTTTTTTTTTAATTTTTTATTCTTTTTTTAATTTTGTTTACAAAACGCTGTTCTTTAGTCAGTCCAACATAGTATTGGACTATGAAATTTTTAAGCATAGCTGATTTCAGATTTTTTCCTCCTGAAGCAACCAACATTGCACAGAAAGGAAGTGTATTTCCTAACAAATGTACATCCTTTAACTCTGCCCGATACTATTTTACTTATAAAAATATTCTCTTATTTATTTGCACAATTTATCACTCCTTACTCAAACCACTATATTTAATTTCTGTTTACAGCACCTGATGTTGAGAGACAAGATGCCTATTATCAAGACTGGCTGGAGAAGTCCCTGCCGGCTGATGGAGGTACGGCTGATTTTGCTGGTCGTTCTTTCGTGTGTGTGTCGGGGGAGGGGGGGGGAGGTTGATATCTTGATTATACTTTGTTTGAAATAAATTTTTAATCTTACAGGTGAAATGACGTAGATGAAATGCAATAAAAATCTGTAAACGGTTGCGACATCCTTTGGAAATATTTAACAGGCTTATCGCTAAATAAATTATAGATGACTTGTAATGTTGCATTAGCCTTAAAATACGCATGGTAGGCTGGTTTCTACTAAATTTAGAAATCAAATTATGGATGTAGCTTCCGAATGCTACTGATATACTTTACCTACAAAAATTTTCATGTCACAGAAAAGTCTTCTTCCATTGACAAAGTATGTTTTTTTCTCCCATAAAATGAAATACGGCTGCTTACCAATTGAAGCATAGGGGTGATATCGGTGCGTAAGCCGTATGCCGTTAAGATTGACCGATATAACAAGACAGCATTTTCCTAGCATTTACAAACGTAATAAAAAAATCTGGTTGACTTACCGTATTGTTTTAGGTAAACGCTCAACGCGCTTGTCAACGTTTTTAACTTGTTGAGTGGGGATTTATTAAATGTTGGACCATTTTTGCCACTCAAATATTTAGATATTGGAAACAATTTAGTTATTTGAAGCTTTTTTTGTGCTACTTTATTTAAAAAATGATATACAGTTTACATTATCACAATGCAATATTTACATCGTCATCTGTATCTTCTGTCAATAATATTAAAGCTTGTTGCAGTGTTGACTTTTTCGTCATCTCACATTTCAAAGGAATATCGGTAGAGACCTTCATCAATAAAATCCAACATTTTGCTTTTTAGTAACATGAGATCGACTCATCTTGAGTACCATCAACTGCTAGCATCAGCCCTTAAAATTCGCCATTGTTTCTTTTGCCAATGATTTGATCACCCATTCAACTATCAATCTCCCTGGAATCGTCCTAGTATTACCAGCATCCGCATATTGGTTCTTTCCTTTGGCCACCCAATCATCATAGCATTATTGAATCTTCCCCTAGAAAGGCTTATTCTACGCAACATCGGACTCTTAGATGTATTTAGTGCATCTACCAGGTATAATCACGCTATTTATTTTTAATTTTGTCTTCTTTTTTCACATCAAATGTAAGATGTTTTTCATAGGAATTTCACGCTAACAAACATTTACGAAAGAAAATTTATCCAAAATAAAATCGTCCAAACTCAGTGTTGATTGTTTGTGCATTCATTCATTAGCAGATCTAGCAATCGTACTTTTTCTTTTAAATTCTTCGTGAAGTACTTTGCTTTCTCATTTAGGTCCTTAAATACAATAAAAAGCTATAATTTCCTTACATCTACTTTTCCAGCTAGGCAAATAAAAACATGGATCCTGTCACGCCCCTGTATATTTCAACGAAACTTCTTTGGAATCAGCTTTTCCGACAGTGGTGTTCGACACGATATCATTTTAAACAGACGTTTGGTCCACAGAAAAATATCAGGAACTTGAAAATAGAACTGCTTCTGGAGGCGGCTGATGTGCATAATATTTGATATGGTGTACTCAATCAAATAGGATGAATCTTTTTGAGCCGTTGCAGTTTTTCTTTGGTAAAAATTCGGAAGGTTTTTGTGACTTCGCAGAAACTTTTCACGCCATCTACGGCGAGCAACAAACAAAGCTTGAATGGCAAGATTGTTGTTCTTTTGGTTAAACATAGTTTTTGTTTTGCAGATAATCACGTTTCTACTGATGTACAACATTTTACTTTGTTGTTTATATATCCAGTACATCGTATTTTCTTTAACGTTTTGATCGGATTATTTTCTTCCTCCTTCTTCAACACGTTGTCTCTTTGGATGAGTTGATTTTATTTTTTCAAGGTTTTTTTCCCATTCTCTTACACATTTAGGTTCCATGCCAAAATATGACGCAGCAGATCTATTGCTTTTATTCTCAACATAAGCAACAACTTTTTCCCCCATGCTAAAAGAACATTTTTCTGTCGTTTGGAAGAAGATAACTCATACGTTTTCAGATATCATTCGTTCTTTACTTTATACATCTTAGGAAAAATTAGCAGCAAAAAATTCAAAAACGACCTTTTTCAACAATAAAACTGGTATGTATTCAAACGCAAGTACACGCAATGTCACCACGCTCTGCTCTAAGTCGCTTAACTTAATTAGCACAAAAGTACAAACGCTGTTATGTACTTGCCTTACTAAGCAACAATCAATCACGCATCATACTGGCACTCAAATGCACAGGAGTTTGCAATGATGCTTGAATATAAAAATAAATCATTACAGTCTATAAACCCTTGGCTAGCAAGCATCTGTTTCAGTAAACATTTGCGCACATAAAGAGACGACACTCGTCGCCTATACCCTGGCAACCTCTTTTTCACTGTTTTTATTTCTCTTTCAAGGACTCATAGACTTGACAACTTTTGTTTGTTTTATTACAACAGCGGAAAAATGGAAACATGTCTCAAAGTATTTCAGTAACACCGTTTTCCCTTTGATATAATATAGAGGTCCTTAGCACTGTTTGTGAACCTGAAACATGGACTCTTTCCGCTACATAACACCGCCGCCTAGATGGATGCTATACCCGTCTCCTCAGAAAAGTATTAAATCTTTCATGGAAAAAACATCTACTCTTGAAATGATATACGGTGAACTACCTAGGATATCCACCTTAGTCCAAAGAAGACGCGTCCAATTTGCTGGACACTGTGCACCTGCTTCAGATGACCTTGTGTCGTCGTTTCTCTTTTGGAATCACCCATCATCACTCAAACAATCTCGGACGCTCATCTTTCCAGGCATCATATGCAGAGACACTGCCATGGCAAGGAAGACCTTCTAACAACTATGACCGATAGGGTATACTGGAAAGGTGTCGTGAATTCTGTCTCGGCTGAAGCCGCAAGATGATGATGATGATGATGATGATGACTATTTGTGGTCAGCTTGTTCATATGCAAGTATGGAGCCCGAGATTAAAGAAGTGCTTGAGGTTGCCTCGGACAATTGACAGGAAGCATAAGAATACGATAAATATGCCCTTGGTTCCTACAGCAAATGATCTCGTCGTTGGGAATAGGCTAATAGAAAGTTTACATACATGTCTTCATTTTTTCAATCAGGATTCAGTGAACAAAATAAAATTGTTGATAACTGTAAAACGACACTGGGAAGTTGGATTGGTCATCCCAGTAAAGCTGATTCTTCAATAAAGGATTTCCAGACATTTTGAAAAAAACGAACTTGTCAAATGAAAAAATGGATATCCTACTTTTTCATTAAAATTTTTAAATAAAATATGTACCAAAAGTGCCCTTTTTATGTGATAAGATACGAAAACACAACTAATGTTTTGTTTCTATCAAATCAGAGTTTACTTTTAAATTCGCGGAGGGTGACAAGATTGTGTGTCTCGATTAAATGTTATTTGAGTGGACGTTTACTTAAATCATTAAGATACTTTTTTTATTCTGATTTCCTGGTCTAGTTAAATATGATAGTAAAATAAATTTGCACTAAAGAAAGTGAAAGTTTAATTACGATATTTTATTAGTAATCAATAGACAAGATACTGTTGGGAGGAAGGAAGAAGTTACAAAGAAATCCAAACACTGAAAATTACATTGACCTGACTTTAAAAAAATGGGAATAGATTTAGGAAGATTGGTCAAGGAAGAGAAAAAACTTTTTTTTTTAGATTTTTAAAGTTGTTGATCGAGTCACATTGAGAACAAAAGATATCAGACAGGCTGGTGTCGATAGAGATTTCACAATATTCTAAATGAAGGATATGGGTCAAGTATAAGAGAAAGAAGTGCGTTCCTTTCCAAATGATTTGTTTGAAATTTTTTCTGATGAATTGTTTCTTGTCTTGTCTTGAATACCTTTAAAGACCCTATTTACAATTACAAATACAAGTTGAGGTTTTAATTAGTTATTTACTGGGAATTAAAAAAATGTTAAGGAAAGGGCTTTTGAACCATTTGGGGAAAATACGAATTGAAGTACAGATCCAGCAGTTGAGAAAAGACGTCTACTATGACGAATGGAAAATTGAATAGAATCTGAGAAAGAGAAGGGTCATAATCTTTTATTTTCATATTAGAAAAAAGTCTAAGGGTAATGAAAGATAAATTAAAGCTGAAAATCAAATAGAAGAAGCAAGATGAATACGGTAAGCGTGGCGGGGACAGTAATTTAAGTAAAAACTTAAGTTTTAGAAATATCAAAAATGATATATTAGGAAATTGAATGGGAAGAAGACGGCAATTAACAGCATATAACCTGCAGAAGAATCCACAATATTTTGAAGCAAGATCTTTGGAAAAGGGTTACCTCATAGTATAAGTGCTGAATAGATACAGAATATGGAACTTGAAACAAAGAAAGATATCAGACAGCAAAAGATTCTAATGGAGTAATGGAGTAATGGAGGGAAAGTAAAAAGATGAATTGACAAAGTGGCAAATTGGAACGCACTAAAACAAAGTAGAATAGGAGACTTTTGGTTTATAAGAAAAGGATTCTATCAGGAGGGAATACTGCATAGTGTTGGCTATGAAAGTTGTGTTTTGCCTAGACGAATGAAGCAAATGTTATTAGTGCCGGTTACAACAGAGACGGTGTCATTATTAAGGTAGATAGCAGTAATTTCGGAACGAAATATTACGGGTTTGATTAATCTAGCGAACAAAATTAGGGAATTTCAAATGAAAGGCATGCATTCACGGGGTTTTTTATGCTCTAATAGAGTCCTTCCTTTAAATGGTTTCCTTGGACCCAGAGACAGAGAAGAAAACCATGTTAAAACAGAGTAAACAAGCATTTTACCTGTAAAGGTAATTGTTGACACTAACGTTTATTAACACATCTTCACTGATACTTTTTTGTTTGCTTTAACATAAGAAAACTTATCTATGTTCTTCTACGTTCTATGTATCTATGTACTTCTTCGGAATTCAATAAAAACTTTCTTTGCTAAAACCAAATGTATCTTAATTGTTCATTTGTCAAACGGCTAATTTGCTTCTCAGATCTGTTTGCCTTGCATTTCCTTTATTCAACCATCTGCACTAATGAAAATCCCTTTTCTAAGTGGTTAATAGAGTGGGCGTGGTTTGACCAAAAGCGCAAATAATAAACGTAATGGCTAGTAATAAATAATTAATTAAAAGGAAAAAGATATCTTAAAATCATTAAAATTAAATGCAAATTATAATAAATTTCATCATTTTTAGTCATAAGGCAACTAGAACTACGTTGGAAATCGTTTACAAACTTCTTTTGCAAGGACGTTTTTCCATATTGTACACATAATGTCTAGTTCACAAGACTAGAACCCTTTTTATACTTTATGTACATAAGGACTCACAAACTAGTTCCGTACGTTTATGTAGGTTTGAAATGCAAAAGTATCTTAGGTTTTGATTGAACATTGTGTTGTATCATTTGCTCCTATCAATCTTTCAATCCACTAGTATCAAAGCGTCCTTGCCCCTTAACTTTTCTCCAACTGTTTTTTTTCCCTCTCATATATACATTTGCATTTTGCTTTTTGTTCTGTTTTTTTTTATCCTTTATTTAAGAAACACTCAACCTCCAACCCCCACCCAACCCCCACATACTCCTAATGAGATAGCAGAAATTCAAAAATAAATAGGTAGAAATATCTTAGACAGCAGAGAATAAATAACATATTGAATTTTGGATTTATCTGCTGCCATTTAGTTGCTTTTAATAATGCTCTCCATTATTTTAAGCAAATCAATAATAATACTCTAATTGTTGAATTTTGCTGAGGGTAATCTTTATCATTTTAGGATAATGTCATGCCCTATCTTTCAATCCAAAAAGCAAACACGTCTCTTTCAATGTAAAAATGTGTGTCATTCAATTTTCAAGACAGATATGAGTGTGGAGGTAGGATAATCGTTACTTTGAAGCCCACATAGTTTTATCAGAATGCTCATTTTCTGCCTGTGGACACCTTTGATAAACACTTATTACAGCATTTTCATTGATAATGTAAGAGGTTAAATATGGCAATAAACTCCAAAGTACAACCAAACAAGATGAAAATAGAAAACACTGAGATCATGAGATCAAACAGGCAGTTTTTTCACATATGTGTCATGAGCATTTGAAAGGCAATAGTATTTTGAAGAAGAGTAGCAAGATTTCGTCAGGTAAAACAATTCAAAATACGGTTGACTAAATCCACCACAGATAAAATAGGTCAAAATAACATACTAAAGCACTGTTTAAGTGTAAGACTTTAGGTAAAAACTCTGATATTTAATCAAAGTTAATATATTCCTCTCAAACTACATTGTCAGTATGGATTTTGAATATTTCTAAGCATATTGAAAATATAATGCTCAAAACGTAGACATATTCACAGAAAAGTGGAGCAGTTATTAAGTTGATGAAGTTAGAAAAAATTCTTGGAGAAGACTAAACTCAACTGGCAAGCATTTGACTCTGATAATGACCACCTGTGCGAATTTAACCATTTTTTACCACCAATTTTTACTACTTTTTGAGATATTGAGAAAACACTGATACTTTTTTCTATCGGATAGCCTTGGATAAGTTGCTTTACTTAAATTATTTTACCTTCATGGTAAGTGACCCAACGATTGTATTTTTTCATGTTAGAACTCTTTGAAGGTGACATCGAAATGGACCCAGGCTTAAGGAGAGCAGTGCTTGGATACACTGATAAAAGAAGTGCTGTTAAAAAGGAATGGCGTCAATGGCCTAACGGAATTGTTCCTTTTAAGTTTGACTACAGTTTACGTAAGCATATCCATTGCATGTATTCTTAAAAATGTAAAATACTCTTTTGAGTTTTACCACTGCAACATCAGGTGTATTAATGGTTTCACTTTAGTAATTACTTTTAACAGGTTGGGTTTTTTTAATTTTTTTGGATAAAATGTATGACCCCAATATTTTAACCTTTGGCAGAGACTGCTTTGGACTTAATTCTCCTTCATGTTGTGAAAACGGCAACTTTTAATGAGCCGCCTATTTTATTTGTTTATAAAAGCTTGTACAGTATTTGTAGCATTATTGCCTGATGATCGAAATATCGTGAAACTATTAGTTTGAATAACAGTTCTTATTTTTCGTGTTATACCTTAAGTGTATATATATATATATGTTTGGACTGCTTCTTTGATTAATTTCCCGACATTTTTTTATCCTGAAACTTGGGTGTTTATTTCATTATGAATGGGTAAGTACACTGAATTGAGCATTACCACTTTCGTCAATACTACGTGGTTTTTTATGCTGAAAGTGATAATCGTTAAAATAAAAATATACAGAGAGATGCTTGTAAGAGTTTAGTATAGATAAGGACTTTTTTTCGTGGAATAAAGGTCTAGTCTTTTTTCACGTCTTTGAAGTGAAAAGAATTCTGTCGGCCGCTGATAGATTGTCAAATGATGATTTTACGTTTAGCCTCAGTAAATAATCCTATAAAATTCTGTTTTGTTACGATAAGAAAACCTTCTCTATGCTAAGCTATCAATGTACTTTGTAGTTTGAAACAGAAACAAAATAACATTTGAAAATTTTCAACGCATATGAATTAATTGGATACACAATGATGCTAATGCAGACAGACGAGAGCCAGCTGTTGCGTTCACACCTTAAAATGGTCTTTTAAGTGCCTTGTTTATAGTCCAAAAGTAAAGTAAACTTTGATTTCTGATGCATTACTAAAATGATATCCGAAAATGTTGCAAGAAATACCAATAGTAGTGTCGATACATTAAAGTACGGGACTTGATCCCTCATCGCTGTTTTCAATTAAATTTTTCGAAAGTTCTAATTGTCAATTGTGAACAAGCCTGAAAATTTTTCTCCTTTCCGAAGAGATTGGGAGCAAGTCTGTAGAATAAGAAGATAAGAAGGACCAACATTTTGTCTTATCAGTTATTTCATGTATCATGTTTTGTAACCACAACACAAAAAAAAAACAAATAAGGAAGACATACTGCACAAGTTTGGTGGATATAAGATTGTTTCAAAATATACCCTTTTATCATACTCAAACTTAGGTCGTTCTGACACCATTTTCCTTTGATAATAATATTTAATTTATTGTTGGTGACAATGTGGAAAATAGCATGCTATCTGATAAAAAAATGATCTATATCTTCACATATTGTTTTCTTGTACTTATTTGTACTAAGATACAATATGCTTCCCCCACAAGTTTACTATATTTCTTCTCAGGTAATTTTCTTAAAATTTGTTCATCAACCTTAAAAAACAATCCTGAATAAATAAACCAAGTAACCAAAAATAATTACTTTTTCTTCCACTAGTTTTTCTTTCAGTGACAAGTGATAAGTGCTCATAATTAGCACCTGCATAAATATACCCACTTAAAAAGGTGACCCTTGGATTTCCGTCTATTGTATTGTCACATGCTTCAACTATTTTGTTTTTTACTTTTAGGAAAACTTGCTAGAATTCGCATTCATCAAGCAATAAAGGAATTCTTGAAAAGAACTTGTGTGAGGTTTGTCAATTGGAAAGGGGAGAAGGATTACGTTGTATTCAGATCAGTATCTCACAAGTAAGTTTATATGATAAGCTTGATTGGATATGTATTATTGCCCAGCATCTCTTAACCGGGGAAAAAAGCCATTTCTTTGTATTTTTTATGTACTAGTGAGTCATCACACATCAAGGCTAAAAGCCATTTGAGGATGAGCGTTAATGAGATGGATAGACTGACAGGTGGATGATGATAAGTATTGTGAAAGGAACGAAAGATATAAGTGAATAAATAAAATTTGATGACTTATAAGGAAGGTTTTGACAAGTGTTTATTGACATTGGATTTNGGGAGAAGGATTACGTTGTATTCAGATCATTATCTCACAAGTAAGTTTATTTGATAAGCTTGATTGAATATGTATTATTGCCCAGCATCTCTTAACCGGGGAAAAAAGCCATTTCTTTGTATTTTTTATGTACTAGTGAGTCATCACACATCAAGGCTAAAAGCCATTTGAGGATGAGCGTTAATGAGATGGATAGACTGACAGGTGGATGATGATAAGTATTGTGAAAGGAACGAAAGATATAAGTGAATAAATAAAATTTGATGACTTATAAGGAAGGTTTTGACAAGTGTTTATTGACATTGGATTTGAAGATGTCTATGTTGTAGCCTTTCGGGAAGCAATCTTGTGGCAAAGTGTTCCACAGATTGGAGGTTCTTGGAAAAAAATTCTTTTCATGGAAATTCCGTTGATGTTAGGCACCTTGAGAAAGAAAGGAAAATTCTTTGCAGTAGTGGCAGCAAGACGCGTTCTTGCTGTAAACGTTTTACGAGGAGGAACTAGGGATTGAAGTTCAGTCGAGCACTTACCATGGAAATACCGATAGAGTAGAGAAAGATTTGAAACGTCTCTTCTGCGAGAAAGGGCTGTAGAGAACTTAACAGATCATCTCCAGCAAGATTGCGAAGTCGATTTTGAACTCTGTCAAGGCAAGAAAGAATGCTCTGGGCAGCACCTCCCCAAATGTTGCAGTGGTACTCCATCTTAGGGCGTATCTGACTTTTGTACAGGTAGAGGATTTTATCAGGCATCAAATACTTCCTGGAGCGGTAGAAAGATCCAACCATTTTACCAGCAGCCAACAGATTGGATGTAAGTATTCCACTTTAGATCAGGAGTGAAAGTCAGTCCTAGTAGCTTATCAAAGCAAGGGGTTTCTTCATGAAGAGAGCCATTCATTTCAACTGAAGCAAAACTGGGATCTGAACGTTGGTGGTGAAAGGAGAGAAGCTTGGTTTTTGAGGTGTTAAAAGTAACAAGACATTTATTCCCCCATTCCACTACATACCCCAGGTCAGAAGAAAGGGAATCGGCAAGACCTTGATCACCAATGCTCTTCGAGTTGGAGCCATAGGCAGTTGTGTTGTCTGTATAGATGTCAGCAAATGATATGAGAATGTGATTTGAAAGATCATTAATAAAAGTCAAGAAAAGAATTGGGCCTAGAATAGAACCTTGAGGAACATCGGCGTTGATACAATTTGCTTTGGATTTTTGCCCACTAACAACTAGCCCCATAGACCCATCAGAGAGAAAGGATTTGATCGTTATAGGCACACTATATGCCCAACACTCATCGAAAATGTATATATTGAATTAATAATGAACCATTTTACTTCCCAACCCCCAGCCTCTTTATTGACTCGCCCGTATCTATAAACAAACACGAAAACAAGAATTCATCACCATTTCTAAAAAATTATACCGTAACACATTCGTTGCCAGTACTGTATTCTATTATTCAATCGAATTATAAGAAAAACAAATCGACTTTTCACCACGCCCCACGGCCTCCGAAACGATAAATCCTGTTTTTATTACGTGGATACCATAATGCTTCATCGGTATTATACTATGTTACATGCTGAATGACTGACGGAACAAACAAAATATTCTGTGAGGTATTTTATATCTCATAAACACCAAACACAATCAGTTAGTTCCTTTATATGAATCTACCACATTTCCTAAAAAATCTCACTGCTGAGATCTTTCAGACCGTGTAACGTCGTGTATCTTCCAGGCTCTGTACCTTTAAAGAACCTGATGTAAATGTCTGCTGAAATGAAATGGACAGTGGGAATCCTATAAGCTCAACAACGCAAGTACTCAAAATTTAGTTTTAACGTCATTTTCCCCCAGCAATTGGGGCTCAGACGGTGCCCTTCAGAGGGACTTTAATTTGTCAGTGAGGAATTTCTTGGCCGGATGCTTTTCCTGACGCCAACCAATGGCTTTTTTTCTTTGATTAAAAAGCATAATGGACAAATACAAATCTCTAAAAGAAAATTGATACTCAAGGAAAGGTAACATGTTGCTTTTGGGTGCAAGGCTTAGCAAGAACTCTTTCCATTTCAGATTGCTTAAAACTTTGAATAGCGAGGCCCTGTGAGTGTGAGAGTAAAGATATCCACAGCTTTTAGAAGTTTTCGAGGTAAGTTTGTTAAAAAATTAATAAAATTTGTAAACTACAAACCAATTAAAATCATGGGAAGTTTATATTTTTATTATGAAGTTAACTGAGTCACACATTTCAAATGTCACCGAGGCTAACAAAGTTTTTATTAGGCCCCTAGTCAGGCTAATAGTGTATCTAAATTTGTCAGTGTCTTCGAAGCTATACTAATGTAATGATTTTAAAACCCAGCATGGTTATTACAGAACATCATATGTAACTGAACAACGGAAATAGTAAGTAACTTACATTTAAATTGATAGAGTTTTAACGTAATTAAAGATCAGCCAGACGACTCCAGTACTTAGAATTAACTTTTAAAACGGTTAAAACCAATGTCTATCGTTTTCAATTCAGCTGTAGTTCAAGTGTCGGTCGCCATGGTGGAAAACAGTATATTACTATTGGAAGAGGCTGCACAAGGCTTGGAACAATTCTGCACGAAATGATGCACAGTCTTGGAATTATTCATGAACAAAGCCGTGGAGATAGGGATGACTATGTTAAAGTTTTGTACAAAAATATCAAACCAGGTAAAGGATTTGTAGCAAATAAAGGGTTGTATAATATTAATTAAACACAGATAGTAACGATGGCAATGAAAGTAGCAGAACCAGTATTAGTAGTTCTGGTCTCTGTTCAGATCGTAAAAATTTTAGCGAACACCCGTACTAGAAGAGATAGTATTGATGGTGTTGATCGAAGTGATAGTGGTAGTTGCAGTGTCTCTGGTATTTGCAGTAAAATGAAAGTAAGCAGATAAGCTAGTATTTTCCATTTTAACACTGCTATTTTTTCTGCTTCTGGCCTTGCCGCCAACCTTTTATGACGAACAGCAATGCTTCTGTTGTCATCTTTGCTACTTCTGTAAGCTGAAAAAAAATCATAGCACGTTAAAGACTGTTTTTGGAGGACAGATAATTTCTTAATATCAACCACAAATCCTTCTAAATAAAAAAGATAGATAAACCATACTATACTAGATTGTTTCTACTTGTACCTTTGCCGCTAAACCTCTTGTGACGACTGTTAATACTTCTGTTATTGTCTACACTACTAAACTATTTATGTGAACTGGTAAAAACAAAGCCAATCAAAGACTATTCTGAGAGGATAGATAATGTCTAAATATAAACCACAGAACCATCAAAATAGTTAAATATTTTAGTTTATACGAGATTGTCTCTGCTCCTGCCGCTGAAGCAAAGCCGCTTTTGACGACTTTACTCGTCACCACAAGCGGCTATTGTTGTCCTGTGTACTACTATACTACTTCTGTGACCTGGTAAAAACAAAGAGTGCTCCAAAGAATAGATAAATTTCTACTATCATATTATACTATGATCGGTGATGCTTACAGCCAATGAAGAAGGAAAATAAAAGACCTACCGCCTCCTAGAAAAAAACGAGGTTAAGAAATGAAGGTAGATAACATAAGACGGGGTTCCTTTACCATTTTGTTGTAATAATGTTCACCCTTAAAATTAACCAAAGCTTCGTGTACATAGTCCTGTGTCTTTTATTTTTCTTCTATATTTTTTACGTTTGGCAGTTTAAATTATTTGTTTCATTGAAAATCATCCACTGATTCTTTGTCAGTTGTTATGTTACATTTGTTTACATAGTGATCATAGGAGATAAGGAAGACATTCTTAACTGTTTATCCATCCCTTATTCCTTTAATAGTAGCCCAGATCTTTTGTCCGACTCATGATTTTTCCTTATGACCTTAATTCTTGAAAGCATACGAAGGCTCAGATTCCTGAAAAAAAAGGAACATATTAGTCACTCTGAAAAACCTGTAGTTAAAACCTTGATTAAAAAGTAAGGGAAGCAAACATATAATTGCAAAATTTAAACTTCAGATGCAATGTTGTAATGTTATTTAACTATATATTTTAATTGCTACTTGTTCTAAATAGGTCTGAACAGAAACTGAAGTTAAAAAGGTACTTTCATAATATAGGCTGACCTTAAATCTTCTAACCCCGCCGAGTTTAGTTAATGTAATTTGGGGTTTTTTACCACGAGGTCAAAGAGAAAACTATAAATGTTTTTCCTTTCATCCTGGGATTTATGAGAGGATAATTTAACCCGTCCTCTTTCTTTTAGAAAGCCGGGATTTTCTTTTTTAACAATTATTAAGCAAAAATTTAAAGACGAATTGATAGAAAATAGGAGTTAACTGAGGTTGGTTGCTAGGAATTTTAAGAATTTGCTCAGCACATTTGGGACCAGGAAATTGTATCTTTTTGAGGGTGGCAAAACATTTTCATGCACCGTACAAAACAATATATTTATTTTTACGATCCTTAAAGTTATTCAATTGTTATATTATGAATGGAAGCACATTAAAAGTAAATTCTAAAAGGTTAAAAACTGATAGATACACTTTTTTCTCACTCAACAGAATTTCTCCACAACTTTCAGAAGTACTCACTGGATGATACAACTAATCTTGGAGTACCATACAACTACGCTGTAAGATGATTAACTTTCACTGGCTTTCAAGTTAAATTTTAATAATTAAAATTTAGCTTAAATGTTATACATTCTTTTGCTTTGTTATTTCTTAGTGTTCGTTCAAATAGACAGTAAATTGAAACCGACACTTAACATCCGTAGAGTAAACCGACAACTCAGTTTAATTTTTCAGTTTTCGACATCGTCAATGTGGTAAAAAAAATCGAATGATCAATCTTGGAGTGAGAAATGCGATGAAATATTTTATCCACAGTTCTTTTTGTGACAGTTTTTAAAAGAAAGGACGCTAATGGCTTTTAATTTTTGTATACTGTTCTTTATCCATAATTTATATAATAAGCAATGAGTAGGGTACAACAGTCATAAAAAAATGAAACAAAAAGAGAGAATTGGCAATACAAGGTCAGAAAGACCATAAGCATATAGAAGAGTGAGGGAGATTATTTACCGCGAGTAGCTTCTTATTGTTGGTGTAGGTAGAAGTATATTCAAGCGTTGGCGTTAATAGCCGGTAACGCAGTCAAAAAAATATGAAAAGAAATCTAATATATTAACAGCTTTTAAAGATTAATATTTTTACGTCTATAATGATGTATTGAGCTAGCTACTTTCCAAAATTGTAAAGATAATACTCGATACAGTGAGGTCACAAAAGAAAAAAGCAGATGTGACTAACATTAACAATGGTGAGGTCAGGTCAGAATATATGAATCGTCATTAAATATAGATGTTTAATGGCTCTAGTTTCCTTATCTCGTTAGAGATAAAAACTTGCCTTAGGCTGATAAAAGATCAGTCTTCTGATAATACCTGAAGAATTTCTGGTGAGAAGAGAGAGTTCATTGTAAATGTAGATGCCAATTAAAAATGATAGCCATATATAGCCATATAGCTATATATATACATTTACATATATGTATATATAGTTCATACGAAGATACGTATTTCGCTCTTTGGCTGTCCAACAGTTCATCGGCGCAGCTTGGAACACCTCAATGTGCTCATTTCATACAAAAATCCATTGTGTGGGATAGTGATAGGCATGCGCACATTCAGAGGTTAGATATTGTAATGGAACAGAGTACTCAAACAACTGCAAGAGCAGTGAGTGTCACCGCCACCAATCTCAACAGTGTTGAACAACACAAAATAGAGGAGCAACTACAGTTCAATCTGCAGGCACAAACACAGTTACACACACACACACACACACACACACACATATATATATATATATATATATATATATATGTGTGTGTGTGTGTGTGTGACTGTGTTTGTGCCTGCAGATTGAACTGTAGTTTTGAACTGTAGTTGCTCCTCTATTTTGTGTTGTTGAACACTTGAGATTGGATATATATATATATATATATATATATATATATGGAGAGAGAGAGAGAGAGAGAGAGAGAGAGAGAGAGAGAGAGATACATGCCAGACTCTCCACGCCCTTTTGGCCTTAAGTCGTCTTTGAGTGACAAATATTTATTCAGTTATATCAAATTATAGTTTGTATACAGATTTCAAAATTAGATGTTTTGTTCTTTTGGTGTTTCTCATGTCATTGCAAATCATTCGAAGTTGCAAACCGTTTGAGAAACTGTTTCATTTTATAGGTTTTCGACAACATTTTTAAATGAAAAATAATCAATCAATATTCCGATTTACATATTTGCCTTTACTTCATTATCTATTTATTTATCTATCCATCTATCTATCTGCCTATCTGTCTATTAAAAATTACATATAGTAACCGCTGCTTTACTCGAAACTGTTAGAAGAATTTTGTCGAAGTTCGAGTTGCGGGGCGTCCAGTCCTAGGATTGAAAAGCACACGAACAAAAGCCAGCAGGAAAAAAATTCAGTTATTTTGGTGTAAAACAACTTGTATTATAAAACAGGGTACAAACAGTCTTTAAAACGTCCCTTATAAACAAAGTAGTCGAAGTTAAAAAAAACATTTAAAAAAAACTCAGTTGCCTGAAGACGTATTGTCAAAAGACTAAATTTTATTCCCCAAATTGTCAGACAATATTCTGAAGATAAGTATTATATCATTAATAATAATAATAATAATAATAATAATAATAATAATAATAATATCATTGTTATTATTATTATTATCATTATCATTATTATTATTAATATTTCACACGAATTAAAATTTCAAATGAATTAAAATTTGGAATTAACGTCCAAGATATCGGGTCGCATATAGTTTCCTTAGGTATCAAGGACCTGACCGATGATTCATGCCGTGTCTACCAGAGTTGGTTTTTGGATTAACTCAATTCTTGTTGTTACACCTATTTTCTGTAGGAACTGTGGCAAAAGCCTTGTCCTGACGGACTGTAACTGCACAGCTATTAGCATTCCTTCAGTTTTTTTCTTTAATCCTCCCTTCTGTAGCCACGTTAACGACTTTTTTGCTCTTACTTCTTTCGTTTATCTAAAACGCTGTCTGTGAAGTTCCATTTTCCAGATACTTGTTTCTCTCTCTTCCATTCATGTTTTCTTGTGAGTTTTCACATGTACTACCTCTGCCGTTATATTTCTTCTTGCAGCAAATATAAGTTTATCTTTCCTTTTCATTACATATTCCTTAAGACTCAGTTCTACGATATCAAGACAATCTTCTATTGAAATAAGTCCTCTACCTCCTTTCTTTCTGGGTAGGTAAAGCCTATCTACGCTGTCCCTCCGGCGTAGGGCTCTGTATATGGTCATCAGCTTTCTTGTTCGTCGGTTTTTGTTTCTTAATTCTTCTCTTTTCCAGATGAGAAAAACAGCAGAGTATCTAAGTACTGATACTACCCAGGTATTTATTACAGTGATGCTAATTCCATCATTCAGTTTTAGTTTGAAAAATGTCTTTGTCCTTCTAAAATATTCTTTCTTCACTTTTCCTTTTATTTCCTTTTATAAAACCTGGTCTGCTTCCATTATTCCCCGGTACTTATACCTATCTTTTTCATTTATTGCCATGACGACTGTATCTTCACCTGGTACTTTATTTCCAGATGTTGGCTCAGTCTTCTACCCTTTTCATGCTCTGATTTAGTAGACCGACTACATTAGCAGCTATTCCAAAAATGATGATGATGATAATGATGATGATGATGATGATGATGATGATGTAACTTTGTAGCCACAGATACACAGCATACACATTTTACAATAAATATTGGATATAATTTGTCAGCTTAAGACTCTAACCATGGATATATATCCATGGTTAGAGTCTTAAGCTGACAAATTTTTCTAGCTAAATTAAATATCATCCAATTAATCAAGACAATACCTTTCTTATAATTGTTTTGCTTTTCCATAACACTGCGTTTTGTAGTTTGTTCGTTCTTAAGTCTACAATCTTTTTTATCAAATAGCTCTCTTATTGCACTTTTCAACCCCTTCGTTCCACCGCCACAACAGCCAATCATTACTTGTGCAATTTTCACCTTGAGACGTTGCCTTCTCTCTCGTACTTCGAAGCACAGTTGTTGATCTTCTGCAATATTTTGTTTTTCTTTGCCTGTTTGTTTCGTTCTCTAGGGCAAACCATATCCACAATGTATTTTTTTTATCTCGTTCTCCTCAGTCATGTCTGGTCTTCTTGCTGTGCAGTGCGTCCCCACTTGATGTTCCCAATTTCACAAGCCTTTTTGCCTTTTTCCTTTTACCACACCGCCTTTCATTTAAATATTCCTGCTATCTTTCGCCATTCGACTGCGAAGATTTTTAATGCACTATCGTGCCTCCTCATATATTCTGATACTGCTAGGCTTTTGCATCCTGATGACACGTGTTGTACTGTCTCCCTTATTTCATCACATAACCTGCTACTTCTACAGTTCCTTGAACTTTTTTCCTGGCTCTTGTTTCCACCACCTGTTCCAGCATATCGAATATAGCTGCTGCCTCCCTAGGGTCTGTTTTACACTTCCACCATCCATAGTTCTTTTTTGTATACCCCAATTTTATTACACTTTGCAATTTCTTTTCCTTGAATTTCTTAAAACTCACTTCTTTTTTCTTTCCTTGACTTATTTTTTAATTTTCTCCATATTAATTTCCAGGCATCATATCGCTTTTCATCGCATTCAACAAACTCTTTACCAAATTTCACTATCTTACTGTACATCTGCAAAATATACCTTCCACTTCCTTGTTTAATGATCTCTGTTCTTTCTTATTTTCAGTCCCCCATGCTTTCCCCAACTTCTTGTTTGTTGCGGTTGTCAAATAACATGCAAGTCTTACTCTTGTCTCATTGTACACGTCTTTACCTTTCAGTATTTTATCCAACTATTTTACACCTCCTTTTCCAAGTCTACAGACATTAATGATATAACCTACCACTGGGACCATTCTTGCATTAATGGCTTGCATAAGATGCTTATCATTAAAGTTTCGTTTGACAAGTTGTTTTGGTCTCTTTCATTTCTCTTTCTTCACACTTTCCATAACCATTTTCACATGTAGTTTATTACCTTGTTCACATCCCAAGAACGTGTAGGCTTCTTTTTTTATCTGGATCAAGTGTTTTCGTCCTTTCTTCGAGTACTGTCAATTCCTTAATTCTTCACTACCTTTTCGTCTCTGAAGACCTCTTCTATACATTTCTTTACTTCATAAAATGCTCCTGTATCCATACTAGCCTTCACAATTCTCTCATTTACTACTTCCAAGCTTCTATGACTTTCCTGGTATAACTTTAGGTCATCAACAAATGGGCTTTGAGTCCCTCTGATTGTTCTTTCTTCTGGTGCTCCCATCCGACACCCATCTGTCTCCTCTAGTAACATCACGATGGTACCTCTGTGAGACACATCACCAGTGAGAAACTGTCTTCTTGCAGAAATGCCTTTTTGATCTTTATCCAACTGCTCATTTTATCTTTCGATTGTCATTTGTTTTCAATCGTGTGCCCATCTTTTTCGCATTACTTTCAAGAGTTCTAAAACTTAATCTGGTGTTCCATCTATCTATAATCTCTCTCCATCCAATCATGTCTGATCATAGCATGCGCTTTTTGGTAAGTAGTCATAGAATGCCACTGCCAAGTTTCTCCGTCACATCATCCATTATTATACCAACAGTTGACCCACTGTTCCAAACACGTCCGATCAAGTCCCCTGCTGACTCTTTGTCCCAAAGTCCATTTGTGGTCGCATACTCTTTAATTTACTTGACTACCATACCTGTATAAATTTTGTAACAGGTGTTCAAACATGTTATTGGGCGATACTCCTTCTCATTATTCAAGCTCACTATCTTTGGCTCTGTTTTCAAGTGATTCAACATTTATTATATTTGCTACGGTTTGTCTCTGAAGTGCTACATCGATGTCATTAGTTTTTGGTTGAATACAAATGTAATCTAAGTCTCCCATAAAAGTTTTTGAGATAAGCGCGGGGTAACAGTCCATCCAAAGTTCCCTGGTCCTCTGGATAAAGCTTTCAATGATCAGGGTTGCCATTTCTCATCATATATCGTTCTTGACCTCATAACGGAGCGGACATCCACTCTTCTGCACTATTGACCCCTTGAGTTGAATTATCATTGTTTGTTTGTCCTTCACTTGACAGGTTAGTTTCCAAGACCTAAGAGCCCTATCTCTCCTGCTTTGTGGTCAGGGTTTTTTTGTCCTAGGTTGATTACTGGCTGATTATTATTATTATTATTATTATTATTATTGTTATTGTCATATTTCCTTATGTTGCGTATTTATGCAATTGCTAACCGGGTCACACCAGTGACCGAAGGCGAGCAAAGGTTTTAGAGTAAGCCACACACACGACATTTAGGTAAAAAAGTTATAGGTTCGTATATAAAGAAAATTGTATCAGTATAAAAAAATATGCGTATGTTAAATATTAATTAAATCAAATTGATAGCAAATGAATTTATTTTCCCTGTGAAATTTACTTTTTAATTTAATGTTCGTGAAAAGTTATAAAAGTATGAGTGAAAAAAACCCATTAAAAACATCAAGTGGAAAGATTCTTTCGCAGAATGTGAGCAGTACTGGTTAAAACTATTTTCTGGATCTCGAGGAGGCTATGTTGGCCTGGTAATTTTTCGACAAACTTTTGAGCACCTTTCTTTATCATGCCTAGGGCGCCTGCGATGATAGGGACGGTCATTGCTTTGAGTTTCCACACTTTCTCAATCTCTATTTCGAGGTCCTTATATTTACTAAGTTTGTCAAACTCTTTGACAGCTATATTTTAGTCTGATGGAACACTCATATCTATCAAAGGGCAGGTATTATCTCTGTGATCTTTCACAATAATGTCTGCGCGATTGGCTTGCATTGCTCTGTCAATATTTACTGGGACGTCGCACAGGATAGTAACATTTTGGGCTTCAGTTACTGGTGGGGGGTGGTGTTCATACCAGTTCTGGTCGGTGTCAATACCATAAAGTTTGCAAATAACCCAGTGTAGATACTGTCCGATTCTATCATGTTTCTTTACATCTTGACATACTGGGGGTTAAGACAGGAAACCAAGACACTAGGTGGTCTACTGTTTAATAAAATTTCCCACAGAAGCTCATTTCGGGTCTCCTTCATTTTGTAAGATGTTTGCATGATAGTTTCGCGTGCAGAGACTTTGGTCTTGAGCAGCAGTGATAAAGATTTCAGTTTTTGCTTTCAATCCTGCACTTAGCCACTGATGGATAACATATGGACCATGCAAAAGCCTTCTGACTGTACCTTTCTCTTAGCTGGCTTTGACCTTCCTTTTTTGCATGTTATTTCGCTTTTTTTTCGCTACTATTGTTGCATGGAGGTCTTTATCTTCAATTTTTGGTTCAGCTTTTAATTCATTTCCAAGTTTCGTAGCTTCTCTGAATACCGAGTGAAGCTTTTTACTTTTTTGTTTTCCAAAACCAATTGCATCGTTTGAAAATTCTAAATAATGTGTTTAAGAAAGTTCCAATTAAACAAGGCTACGACCTCCTTCCCTTCTAGGTAAGTACAGACGATCAACATCAGCTTTCGGGTGGAGTAACTTCTTTGATGCTCATAGATCAGATATATTCCAATTCATAATATTAAAACTATACTGTACAACTGGTATAGCAAAGACATTGATTCTTTGAGTTCAACTCTATTCGATTCCTTGAGTTCAACTCTTTTTTAAGGACCAGCTGCATCCTTCGATAATATTTTTTTTCTGATTTTTTATTTCATTGAGACATGCTCTGTTTCGTCCCCTTCATTCAATCCCAAATATTTATAGCTTGAATGATTTTCTGCCCACAGAAAATCATTTTCTTTCTGAAATTTCATTTTCCGTCTTGGTGGTTTGCTCACATCTGGCTCTTTATTGGTTTTAATTTAAATACCTGTATGGAGGGTTATTGCTTTGGCAGTAGAGTGTTATTAAGCGACGTCATATCGTTATCAGTGTTTCCTACAATATTTCGCAGACCAACGTTATGGAATTAATTGTAAATGTCGTTTTGTTATTCAAGGATAGTTTAGGGAGAGATTCTCTTTCAGACGTTGGCATGTTTTCAGTTTTGCTTAACTCTCTTTCAACTCTGTTTCAATTTTCCCCTTGCTCCCATTAATAAATCCATTTGGGTTCTCAGTATGCGTCTGGTTTTCAACCTGATCCATCATATCCCCTATTTCATCATTCGTTAATTTAACTACTCTAATAACTGGCTCATGTAATTCACCAATATTATCTTCATTTATTTTCGGTGCTTCTTCATATACGTCGCCTTCATTCATCTTAATCTCTACTCTAACTTGTTCGATTTATGTATCATTCAATTTCTTATTATTAATTGTCTCTTCTCACATTTCCCAGCTTATTAGTATCAATATCAGCGCGGCAATCATCTCCAACTCTTTGTCTGCATAATAAATAGATTTGTTCCATTAAATTTTGTTGTGGTCTTGGTGTAAAAGGCTCTCAAAACATGCTTATAATCCTCAGTAGACCATTTGGTTCATTTTTCTTTCTGAGGTCGGGGTATCACTACAGGTTCAGGACTAGCAATTATCTGGCTCTGATTACCTTTTGAATCATTTTTTGATGAGTAAATTCCAGTAGCAGACTTTTCGATCTCAGGCTGTTTTTTCCCCGAGGGACGCGACCCTTGGTAATCCGCGCGACGTCCGATGCGTTATGAATTATTTCTAGCTTTCATCAATAAAAGGTGGGGTGCATTTTAACCATTCTGCAAAAAAGGCTGGACATTCCGCTTCAGATGCCACTTGGTACTTCATCACCACGCGATATGTCCACGTTGGCAGACTTACCTCCGCCGAACAACAACCGCGTATTTCAGGATCTCCGAGTAGGCTAACAGGTGCTACACTTTGCGCAAGGGCGACATGGAGGTAGTTATGGCAAAGGATAACCTCATTTGCCCATGTCGGATGGAGTTTGGCGTCATTTTCATGACATTTATTATTATTATTATTATCCCTCTGTTACAAACTGATATAAAAAAATGTTGTTTTTTCAAAATTGATCAGTGGATTCATGTTCCTGAGTGTTGGTAACAACAAGTTTCCTCAAATCTCAAGCGTTCGCCTGAGGATTCTGGTAGAGTGTAGCAACACAGTGTTATGCAATTCTACAATTCTGGTAGCTATCCCAATCTCCTTCAGTCGTTTTAGCAATGCTTCTGGTGTTGTTTCCAGCGCTCCAATTATAACTGGGATTACTTTCACTTTATTATTATTATTATTATTATTATTATTATTATTATTATCATTATTATTACGTTTTCTATTTTTTCTCGGTAGATCTTCCAACCGGTGCTAACCTAAAAGCAGATAACAATCAGCTATCAAAGGTTTTAGGTCTTCTTTTCTTCTCTGCTCTCAAATTGAGAGCACTTTCCTTAAAATCCCCGCAGTTCCCAATAGTGCTGATTTCTGTATTATTTCTAATCTAGCATCGCTCGTTAACTTTTCCGGGTGTTTCCTACAATCTTTAGATACCGCTCCTAGTGCTCTAATTACAACCGGTATAACTTTAGCTTTTCTAAGATTCCACAGTTTTGTCACTTCTTCCTTAAGATTATGGTATTTCTCTATTTTCTCAGTTTCTTTCTCCTTCACCCTTGAGTCACCTGGGACAGCTTTATCAATTATTGCAGCTACTCTCTCTTAATTTTGTCGACAAACAGAATGTCTGGTTTCCTTTCAACTACGTGCTGTTCACATTGGATCATGAACTCCCAAAGTATTTTGAAGTTCTTGTTTTCTATGACTTCTTCTGGTTTTTGGTTATACCAAGCATTTGCTTTATCTAAACCAGCTTGTCTGCACGATAACCAGTGATTATATTTTGCTACATTATCATGTCCTCGTTTATATTCTCTTTGAGCTAACTTGCTACATTCACTAACAACATTCATGACACTTTCTCTTCTCTGATTACACATCGTACACAAGGGTGATTCAGCTGTCTTGTTACAATGTGAAATTTCACATAATTTGTCCTTAGAGATTGCTCCTGAGCGCTACAAAGTAGTGCTTTCGTTGGAATATTCAGGTCACCTTTCTTTAGTCAAAGCAACGAGTGACTCCAACTTATATCGTTGTTATTCCTTCTCTACTGACCGTGGTGTCTTTTCTCGTCCCAACTCTGCACCAGTTCATTCTTTGTACCCCTTTTTAGTACACCAGGGTCTACTGGCTCTTCAACTTTCAAATGGCCATGAACCTTGACTATTTGGAGACTTTTATTTGGGCCATTCAGTTTCGACTTCAGAACAAATCTGGTACGTCGAAAGTACTCCTTTATAAAAATGTCCTTCATCTTAGTTTCTTTGACCTTGTCTGCCTCGATTATTCCCAGGTACTTTTTTTTCAGAATTTTTCTTGTTTTTGTGGCTCATTTCCTTCAATAGTGGATCACAGCCAGTGGCCTTGGGTATCATGGTATTACTTGTTTCCTTGGTCTTTACTTTGTATCCAATATCCTTCGTATTATTCTCGCAGTTCCAATCAAACATTATCTTTGCAACATCTCAACTGGTCTGGTAGAAAGCTGATGAGTTATTTGTTGTTCACGAACAACCTGAAATTGTTTAGTAAAAATGATAGAGAGTTAAGAACATTGGTTGAAATAGTAAAAGTTTATTCAGAAGATATAGGGGTGGAATTTGGATAAGACATGTGTGCAGTCCCAAAGGCCAGGAGGGGATAGAGGTTAAGTCTGAGGAATAATACCGCAGGGAGGGCATGTAATGAAAGAAGCTGATAAGAAAAGCTACACGTATTTCGGTGTATTAGAGGGTTCTGACACGAACAGGGAAATGAAAGAAAAGAAGAGTAACGAGTTTTTGCACGCAGGCAATGCTGCAAGTGGCATTAATGCATGGGCAGTCGGTGTAGTCAGATGTAATGCAGGAATATTAGACTTTTCTGAGAGTGAGCTGAAGGGTGTTGATGTTTGAGTACACTTTGACATGAATGGAGATTTTAATAAAGAAATGTTGGTTGGCCATTTGTGAAAAGGAAAGAAAGTCAACAGGGTCTGATGAGTATGGTAGATCATATCAGGGAAGAAGAATTAAGTTTGTAGAAATTTTTGAAAGAAGAATGTGAAGAAGAAAGGTCGTTAGGGCCTCAATAAAGTATTGGGATTAAAGGCAATTAAAGTATGCTCTTTCGGGCATATGCTGAAGAAGACTAGTAGAGGGTTGTCAAAAACTACCTTAAATTAAATGTTAACATTACAACTTAGCGTACTTCAGTAATTTTGAATAATGTAGTTTTGAATAGATTTTCTTAATGTACTTACAAAGATCCATCATATTTCATGGTAGGTGCTTGTTACGTATTCGGCTCCTTTCCACGAATCCTTCGATCTAAAACGTGGCTCGACTTAAGAAATGGGGTGCCCTAAAGTAGATATCGCTTTAAATATGTAATTTTTATGCAAACGTGGTTAAGAGGGATGAAAACTAAAATTGTTTAGTTTTAAAGTACCTCTGTAAATTGTAAATGGTTTTGTGTTTGTTTTTTTACATTTGTAGAGTATTATGCACTATGGCAATTCAGCATTTACAAAGAACGGCCGTGACACATTACAGGCGTTAAAAAACCCAACTCTTAAATTTGGACAGAGGATTATGTTTAGCGATGGCGATGTTAGGCAGATAAACCGCTTGTACAATTGCCGCAATGAGGAGGATGAAGAAGTATACGACGGCTTGATAGGAAATGAGGAGGAGAAATAATTGTTTTGTAAAACAAAAAGGAACTTTAATGAAAAGTTTTTGTCTAAAGTTCTGGTGTCCCTAAACTTTTAGACTCCAGTTACGATAGCAAAACTAGTAGCTGGAAAAGATTATTTTTGTATATGAAGTGGGAGGCAGCACATTGATATTATGTGAATATTAAGTTTGATTTGTGACTGGGAATAATGGTGGTATAATACGTTTAAATACAAGTTTTAAAAATTGCAAAATCATATTGATACATAAAGTTGTCAAGAAAATGACACTAAGAAATTAAAAGAAGTTAATAGATTGAAAAATATTACAATATAGATCAGTAGATTTTCCTATCAGAGTGGTTTGGTGGAGGTGAATGGTAACTGGTTAGTAACAATTTGTTTACAGGTAAGTTAGATTAATTCTCACCCAAGCTATAATCCAGAGGGAAGCTAATGAAATAAGATATTTTCATTAGCACCTTCATTACAGGCTTTTGGTATCGTGTCAAAATTAGGGTGCCGACTATTCGGTAAGCGAAACCGCATTGTTCACTACCGCGCTACGCCAGCTTCTATGAAATACACGCAAATCCAATCCTTTTTCTTTACATTCAGCATCTCATGCGCCTTTAAGGTAAAGCTGGATTTTCACCAAGTGTTGTAACTAATGGTAGCATTCCAAACACCTGTTTTCTTATCTATCGGTTTACAACAGGAACAGGCTTAATTTACTTGCTGCTCTTTCAGAGTGACCTGTTTACCCTGCAGCCACCAGTTCAATGTGACACAGAAAAGATATATGAAGATAAAGAGTCCCCACTTATCCCATTGGGAAATAAAATTTTTGTCTGTTTTACCTGCAAAAGCACGACAAGCAATGCAGCAATTATTTTCTTGCTTTCCCTCTGAGTATTAATTGTGAGGTGTGGATCATAGAAACTAACAGTGAAGGTGTAGTCCTATTATTAGCTCTATCATTAAAATGAATTAAGGTCTTTGTAAACAACAAAAAGCAGGCTGTTTTTGTGTTGTTGGCACCCTGCTTGTTTCTGAATAAGTATTGCAGCAAATAATGTTTTTCTACTTAAACGCAACCGAGTTGTAATTATGAGTTGGCAGGGGTCGTAAAAACAGTAAATATTTACTTCTATTATTAGACTACCTAAAAAAATCTAAGGTTTTTGTTTGTCAACAAACAACAGCTATCCTTGTGCTATTTAACTCCTGTTTTTCACAAAGATACTTATCCAACCCTTAAACAATCTGTTCATTGTTACCTTTTCTGCTTTATCTGTGTATTGTAACCATTTTCTTGTTCTACTATTTGTCATCGATATCTGCAATTCTTGAATTCCCTTACTCTTTCTTTCTATTTGAGATATAGTTCTTTTTGGATTTTCTGGTTGTCAGATGGGTTGAAAATGCTTATTTTTCAACAAAACCTTTTTCCGTTGTTCTTTGTTTCTTGATTTCACTCTGATATAAAATGTATCTGATCACTGGGTTTAATAACTGATGCTGTGTTCGTTTCCATGCTACAGAGTTTTTTGTTGTTTTTTTGGTTTCAACGTCATTTTTCCCCAGTACCGGGGTTCAGACGGTGCCCTTCACAGGGACTTGGATTTGGCAGTGAGGTATTTCTAGGCCGCATGCCCTTCCTGACGCCAACGAATGGCCTTTTCTTTGGTAAATTTCCAAAGTGGCCAGCTCGGGGAATCGAACCCGGAATTCTTGGTTACTGTGCAGGTGCACTAACAATTGAGCCATAGCTCCTCATACATGCTACAGAGTAGTACTACTTATTTCCTTTAATTTTTTCCGTTTATATCTGAGAAAGATGTTAACTCTGAAATTACTGAAACTGCAAAGTAAATTGATAGCTCTAAACTCAGTGATATAAATGCAGCATGGACAAGGTTGATGTTGTCATCACAACAGAAAAACCTAGAGTTTATATTTCAAATGGCTACTGTACAATTGTTTTTGTTTTCGTTTTCACTAAAGCGTGCACTTGAAGTGGGAGAAAACAAAATTGAATAGGTGTGAAGTTGATCCGAACGTCGACCTTACAGAATGAAGAGCTTATTAAGAGTAAACCAAAAAAGCATTATTATCTCTTGGAACGGCCTCTGATTAAGAGGTGTCAACCTGGAAGGGGTGCTTTTTTGACGCACTGTTTGGGGTTTATTTGAAACACCTTAAAAATTGCCACATTAACAATGACTGCACCGAAAAAGGATCCCCAGAATCGGCACCTTATTAAGCAAAAGGAATGGTGGTAGCGAACAGTAAACGATTTCTTCAGTTGATGTTTACTGCATGTTCAGCGTGGTCATACTGACAGTCGAGGATAATTAAAACATTCAGTCAGAAAGAATACAAGAAAACACCTTTAACTGAGGACATGCCCCAGAGTTAACTTAATCACAAGTGATACTCAATCATAAAAATCATTTTCGTTGTAACAAATATTTATATAGTTCTACAGTTAATTTAATTTATCGCAAAAGTTCAAGCTGATTACTTGGGAAAAATTGCAAAGAATGTCTTAAAGTTTATGAAATACTCGTCTTCCTGGACTTCGCTCAGAACTATAGATTTGTGATTCACAATGAAATTCTATCTTAACACTGGAATAAATTGTCTTTACATATCGTAGTGGCCTACTTTCAAAAGGCTGGCTCTATTTCCGACATATCGCTGTGTTTTGTACTATAGAGGGTTTCGATCCTGACTGTATCCGTAATTATGGTTAAAAAAAGGATGCTTGGAACAGCAAATGTAATGAAATAAAATAAACTGTACTTCCTTGTAGATGTGTAACACCACACAAGGACTGTAAGACCTTAATATTTGCTGTAACGAAAATGATTTTGGTTTGAAAAGTAGCTCGTCCTTCTTTGCTACAAACAACAGGAAGTCGCCATGCTATGGTGCACGGGGGAGGGCCACTTAAACAGAGTACTGCCATGCCAAGCCTTTAATGCTTTTTCTGACCAAAATGTGGCAGGGATGGAGTTTTATTAATTTTGCCACAAGCACATTCCTGGCATGGATGTTTTCTTCCACTCAGTCGATCATATTTTAAACAACAAGAGATTTTCTTAAAGCAACACTTGATCGTACCAATTTATTACCTGAAAGAAGAAGTTTCCACCATTTCGAGCAATTGTCAGATCACCCTTTACCTGCTAAAAGAATATCTTAGGACAATACCCATGAAATCATATTTAATTTGGTGTTTGGAATAAGTCCAACAGATACAAATCACCGCCCAAACTACCAAATTTAGTTGTTTGTCGTCAATGCCATTATCACTTTTCCCTATATCTCTTCATCTACAACTCTTGCGGTATTTGCCTCTTGTCTTTTTCCCTTTGACTTCCCTTTCCCTTTCCCTTTCCAAGTCTTTTAATCATATAATCTTAACACGTGTCCACGGAATCAAGATCCGGCCAAAAGCTCAACTAAATTTAACAAATAAACAAAGTTTCTTTTTTCAGTAACGTCTCTTCACTGACAGCAAAACCATTACAACATGATCATTCTCAATTTCAAAATATCATCCCTAAATAATTAATGCGCATGGGATTTTCCTTTTCATGGAACGTTTTTCTATAAACAATTCTAACTAAACATTGGCTTATACCAAAATAGCTAGGGGCTATTTACAAAACTTTTAAAACCTGAAAACGTTAATAATCGTGGTGCAAATCTTGTGTATTGACCACAAAGTTGTTATGGAATCTTACAATTGACGCTGTCTTTAATTGCAATGTTACACAAATGACAATAAAATTAATGTTAATTACTCGAGTGGAAATTTTACCATTTCATTTTTAGTTCACTCATCACCGTCATAAACAGGGTTTTTTTCTTGATTGACGTCGTGGCAATGACGTGGACTCCATGGTATTTTGCCTTTCCTTTGAGTGTGAACACAGAAAAGAAAAATTACAGGTGTGCTGCTTAAATGCGTTAGTATACCCTGTTGTTATTCTTCTTTGTGTTATTTTCTAGAAGCTTCCCCATTGTAAAGCGAATACGATGAAGTTAAAAATCAGGTCCTCCGCTAATTGATGTGAGGTAACACGTACTCGCCAATGTATTAAACGAAGTGTGTGAAAAATAATACAGAGAAAGAAACAAAATGTTAAGTCATGGAATATATTAAAATGACTGTCCCTCCTTTTCAGTGGGGTCCTACAAACACAATGCCTTCATTACCGGCAAAAATGGGAAATTGAGTTCTTACCTTGTTTCATTTTCTATTTGGATAGAATATGTCAATGACACTACCAACATAAAATGTAAATTTTGGTAAGGCCTCAGCTGTGAACGGTTGACAGCGAGTTTTTAAGAGTAAGGTAAGATCCTTGACCGATATTAATATACGCTAACCTTTTAAGGTTCAATATTTGTACTAAAATATACATGATCAAAATGCAATTGACTACATCCACGCTACCTTTACATTCTATGAACATTTTCATTTACATTTTTTTCTTAGTAGCTCGTATTACATAGTAAAATCAGGACTACATAGATCTCCTAAGGTTCCAAGCACATTTACCATTTTTCTTATTTCTGCTGGCTTCTCTTTCCGTCTTGGCAACTGGTCCTTCAGATGTTTCAAACGCAAAACCACTCAGTCTAGGTGCTACTTCCTCACCTGCACAGTAGTATACACCCAATCCAGATTCCGGTCCCGTGTTTTCGGTTTTCGTTTACAGGAAATTAATATAGTTGTCCTAAGTTAGTGGCTACATTGTCCCCGTAAAACTAGAGGTCAATCTAATACTACTTCCTCTTTTCACCCAGGGTGATGTAAACTGGTAGGGGAACGCAGGAACTGCACCAATACCTGCATGTTTTAACTCTTGTTTCGGAACATTCTCAAACAAAGCTGCTCTGTTTTGTATCTGTTCATTACTTCGCTTGACCCAGTGAGAATAAATCTTGAAGGCACATGCATCTATAAGTTTTCGTATAGGTCGGAATCCGTAAGGATCACTCAAAACCGTCTCTTTTCTTACTGGATGGTGACGTATGTGATATGTGTAATATAGCTCTTTCATGCTCATTATAGAAAGCACAACAGCCTAGAGGAGCAAAAGAGATCTGTTTACATGCAAAAATCTCATCAATTTCTAACTAAATTCAGTCAGTGTATAATTAGAAAACAACAACCCTGATGAAAGTAAGCTACAACGAAAAGAAACAAAACCTCTGCAATAAAATTTTTTTTAAAGCACTTATACGTAAAACCAGCCCAAATGTATTTCTAATTTACATGACTTTCCACTTCCATATTGTGATTTCAACATCTTAGATTGACTGTATGTGTTAAAATTTTTAATCATGTCTCCTGCTCTTCTAAGTACCCTCTCTATTAAACGGCTATTTTATGCTTCGTAGACGCAAGGGCATGCTGCATAAAAACAGTAAATGGGCAGACAGACTACTTCAGCATACTGTCAGGCCTCAGGCAAGGGTGTATACTGTCCCCTGTTATATTCATCGTCACAATCGACTTTGTTATGAAACGGGTCATGAGCATGAACGACACAGGATTACAACGGCGAGGTGAGGAGAGACTTGCCGACCAAGATTACGCAGATGATATTGCATTAGTTGCAGAGAACGCGGAAATGTGCCAAAGCACGACAACAAGCCTTGAAGATCATGCCCTCAAAATAGGCCTTCGAATCAGTCAGGAGAAAACCTAAATTCTAAAGAAAAGAAATGATGCACGTGCAATAGAAGTACACAGGACTCCGTTAGAAGAAGTAAGCAAGTTTCGGTACCCAGGCAGCTACATCTCCAAAGAAACAGGCATGTCACAGGTCATCAAAGCCAGACTAGGCACTGCAGAAACTTCGTTTAGGAAACCTAATAGGGTACTAACGAATACAACGTTATCCCTGAAAGTTAAATTGCAACTGTATACTTCAATCATTATGACACCTGCAATTTATGCATGCCAGACTTGGAGGTTCACTAAGCAAGAGACGAACAAGTTAAATGCATTTCACCAAAGGTGTTTACAGATCATTTTAGGAATCACTTGGCGGGAACGTATCACTAATGCAGAAGTGCTGCATCGTACGGACAGAGACCATTACATGACATTATAGCAGAGAGAAGATGGCGTTTAGCTGGACACATAATTAGATTGCCACAAGAGCGGCCCGTTCGTGGTGCCTTAGAATGGACCCCAATGGGAAGGTGCAGGAAACGTGGTAGACCAAGGAAAACGTGGAGAGATACGTTCAACGACGATATCCAACAACGACACTTAACATGGGAAGAAGCTATCGACCTTGCACCTGCTTGTGACGGCTGGCGTCGCCTCGCTGCCCTATGTCCTGTCCAGGACCGGAGGATCTAAGGTCTAAGATACGGTAAGACACAAGGGACGTGTTTAACAGAATTTTTCAGAAAAATTACTTGGCAAGGAACCGAAACAAAGAAGTCAACATATGCTTCATTTCATTGCTACTGTCTTTTGTTTTTTTTCATGAAAATAAATTTTCTGCATATTACTATACAGATTACTACAAATTACTTTTTTGAAAAAATGAAATACTCTTCAAACTCATTTTGTACATCAGTTCTAAAGTTGTAAACTTCACTTTCCTCTAGTGAAGTTTTTCGTCAGACTTTAACAGACGGGTCATACCTGCGTGTCCGACGCATCTTTACCATACAACCAGACTAACTTTCCTTTTCCTTTTACCAGTGACCACTCTCTGACTAGATTTTTGCTATCTGTATTTTGGAAGTGATAGATCACGCTTAAAGTTTAACTGGAACATAAAAAACTGACTCCTCAATATCCAAATTCGCATTTTTCATTTTTCGATATTATCCAACCGTGCATTGGTCTTACTCCATAGCTACGGGTAAAAAGTTATGTTTCGCAAAAAGCTTGTCCCCCGCAGCTGTTGACCAAGGAGACTGAGAAATGAGATTAACATGTATAATACTGGTCAAATTTATTCCATGCCCAGTTGCAGGTGCAATCAAAGCATGCACGTGCAACTCAAGTAAATTTTAAGTCCGAAGTCTTACACCATATTTTCAATAGCCATGTATAAACTGATGTTAGCTTTAACGATTACAACATTCGATTCGGGTATCTGAAAGAACCAATGCGCTTTCATTTGAAAAAAAAAGTAAAGATTGTGTTAGTTTTGCAATGGAACATTCAGAGGAGGCAAGGCATGTAAAGCTCCAAAGAGGAAAATATGCAATTAAAAGTGGTGTAGTACTTAATTATCAAGAAACAAATGTACAAATGGCTACAAAAAGACTGGTGTTGAACCAAAATGGATTAACGAATAGGAAGCCAATGTGAGGGTCAGTGAAAGACATTCCACAAAATTACGCCCTGCAAGCGGGATACACTTCGTATATGTCGATCTGGAAGAACAAGTGCCTCAGTGGATATCGGATTGTCGTAGCCGAATGCTCCATGTTTCTTGGGAAATTATTATACCAAAACCTGAAAATCTGCAGGATGAAGTGATCCGAACGGCAACGGTACTTTTGTTGCCATCAAAGGATAGTTGCGTAAATTCATGGAACGTAAAGGGTTCTCATTCATGTAATCCTGTTTAGAATTAAATAGTTTCATTATTGTAGCATTTTTAGAAAATTTCTCAAACCATTCCATTACTTTATTTACTTTCAAAATTGAAGTGCTTTTACACTACTTGCACTGGTCAGGAGCCCCCCCCCACCCCACTCGAAAACTTGTTCAATTACCCCAAAGAAATTATCACTACATGGGATAAATTACGACTGTCATACTACGGGACTGTCCGTCTTTGCAAGTTTTATTCTTTTCACAAACACAATGAACTTTCACCCATACCCTTAAATTTTCAGGGTTATAAAGATAGAAGCTCTCCTTCGCTTATACACAATATTATTTTGGATGGTAAGCAGTTGGAAGCTCAAGATACATCTCTGGCTTCACAACTAATGGAAAAACACATAATACTGAGTCTTCTAGAGTATTTATTACTATTCTGCTATGTTGGTTTCTCGTCACTAGGTACACCCATTGCAAAAAACTTGAGAATGAAGCTTTAAAAAAACCAAAAGCCGAGTTGTGTGATTTTTCTCATTTTTTACTTTCTGGTTTAGCATTCATAAGGTTAAAACGTCGATATTACAGAAAATATTGTCAGCTGCCTAATGAATGGCATGAAACAAACTTAAAGTCGCAAACAAATTGTACTTGTTACTTGTTTACCTATTGTCATCGCGCTCTGCGTTATCTATGAGTGTGTGTGTGTGTATGTGTGTGTATGTGTATGTGTGTGTCTTGTGTGTGTCTGTGTGTGTCTGTGTGTCTCTGTGCGTGTGTCTCTGTGTGTGTGTCTGTGTGTGTGTCTGTGTGTGTGTGTGTGTTTGTGTGTGTGTGTGTGTGGAACGTGGTCAGGCTAGAAGTAGCGTTTACAATAGAATTAAATTAAGTCTACAAAATAAGGTATCAATACATTGAAGACGGATGTACCGAAGATGGATTGAAGATGGACCCAAGCTAATCACTCAAAAGGTTTAATCATGGTATGTCTCCCAACAGTTACTGTAACTGAATGACTGGCATGATGGCAATAACTCTTTTTACTCCAGTGGAAATAAACAAATTTGTGAGAAACCTAGAGCGAAATAATTGTTATGCTTCAAGTAATTACACGGGGTCTGACGACATGGCTGACACCTTACACATTCAAAGACTCTCCATGCCGATAAGAATTATGTTAACTGTAAGAGAATACCTCCAAAGATAACTTTAAAAGTCCTTATTGAAAATGACCCTTTAACTTCATTTGGTACTAATGAAGTACATTATCAATGACTCGATTCTTTTTAATGATATCTCTTATGTCATGGATGATATAAAAATTACTCTATATAATCCGAACTACTAAATCTCAAATACTGGTATTTGCATGTTTTCCATTTCTGGTTGAAAAAATAGTTCAGTAAATCTCACTGGTTAATAGGTTATGGATTGTGTAATGGGGTGATAATGGGTTCTATGAGTCAAAGTGTCTAAAAAATTGAAATTCAAAAATTAAACTTTGCAGCTATACGGGATTTTTTCATTTCTAGTTTCAGGAGAGACATTTTTAAATATCTTTTTAGACCATCTGCTACAGCCACAACGGCAAAAAAACCTACAAGTGAATATGTTCCAAAAACAGACATTTTATTTCTTGAATAACCCAAAACAGACATTTTTCTTAATGATTTAGGCAAAATCTAGTATCTTAATAAGTGTTTGGTAAGTATATTGAATTCGCTGACGTACTAACATTTGTCTTTTACTTTGTTTCAACAACTAATAGCATATGATAAAAAAATATCAAATTTGGTAGCAAGCTTAAACTACTAATGTTCTACTCGTGATTTTCAATAACTAATTCAAAAACACTACTCACTTTGAATTTCTTTCTGCGAAGCTTAATTGGCGTTGCAGACTATGGGGGAAAAAGAATTCAATGTCACTGCTTTTTATTATATTGCACGGTTGCATAAATTCGACCTATGCGTCCGACAAAAGAATTGAAACACAATTAAAGTATAATCCAACTTCAAGGAAAACACTGTATCACAAGACATTTTACTTATTGGGTTATTACTAAAACAAATTATCCACAATTTATGCAAAAACGAGAAAATTGCAGATGTCGTAACAAAACAAAGTGAACACATTTTTGGCACGCAAATGTTATGAACTGGATTTTGCGGAAATGCAAAGAAAAGACGTGCAGTCAAAATTCAATGTCGAGGTGTCAAATAGGTTCACACTTCTCGAAGGAGTAGTAACAGGAGAAGCAGAAGCAGAAGCAGACATAGAAGCCAACTGGAATCGTTTCAAACGTGTGATTACCATTGCTGCAGAGAAGGTACTGCCAGAAAAGAAGCGAATGAAAAGAAAAGGTTGGATGAATGACAAAATTCTGAAGCTCATGAAAGAAGCGTAAAGTCACAAAAGTGAACACAAAGCTCTAAATCACTGTGTAAAGAAAGAATACATAAAAGCCAAAGAAAAATGGATCGAGAACAGATGTATAGAGATAGAGGAAGCAGACCGGCAGCACAATAGCAAAAAGGTTCATGAGCTTGCCAGGGAGCTATCAGAAAAAAAGAATATGAAGGCAGGTTTTTGCATCCAGAACAAGGGTGGGAAGATGCTATTCAAGACTGAAGGTGCAGCATGCCGTTGGGAGGAATACATTAAGGAGCTTTACTCAGACAATGCAAGAACGAAGGGCAAGCCGAATGTTTTGGACGGCACTAGTGGCCCCGAAATCATGGAAAATGAGGTTGTTCAGCGTTAAAATCACTACGTTACAACAAGGCAGCAAGAAAGGACAAAATATTCGCTGAACTTTTGAGGCACATGGGAGAAGCCGGGCTTAAAGAGTTGACATTCCTCTGTGAGCAAATATACAACTCAGGTTATATCCCGAAGGATCTGACTCAGTCCATTTTCATCACGCTGTCGAAAAAACCTGGAACCACAAAATGTACAGATTTTAGAACCATCAGCATCATGGGTCAGGTCACCAAGGTTATACTAAAAATTGTTGAAGAACGCATCAGGGAAAAATTGGAATTCGAACTTGCTGAGGATCCATTCGGCTTTCGAAAAGGTAAAGGAACAAGAGAAGCTGTGTCCTGAGTAAGAAATTTGCTAGAACGAGCAATCGAGATGCAAGATACAGTGCACCTGTGTTTCACAGACTACAGAAAAGCATTCGATAGGGTAAGACAAAATCGGCTTATAGAAGATCTACAAGGCATAAATATTGATGGAAAGGATTTAAGGATCATCATCAATCTATATTGGAGCCAGGAGGCGTCTGTAAGAGTGGGAAATAGCTGCAGTGACTTTGTCGCTATAGAGAAAGGAGTTCGCCAGGGTTGTGTCCTGTCACCAACCTCATACAACTTGTACGCCGAAAAAATAACAATAAGTATAGAAGACAAGGAAGGCATAAGAGTAGGGGGAAGAAACATCAATTGCATAAGATATGCGGATGACACGACCCTTATCGCCAACTCGGATGCAAACCTGCGAGGCATCTTACTCGCCATTGATAGACAAAGCAGAAGCACTGGCTTGGAAATAAACTCGGAGAAAACAAAAGTAATGACGGTGCACAAATTACCAACACTAATAGCCACCAACGTCATCTTAAACGGAACAGAATTAGAGCAGGTAGACAGATTCAAGCTCTTAGGACACACAATTTCCAGGGATGGTAGGTGTGAAGAAGAAATAAAGATTCCTAAAGCCATGGCAAAATCAGTATTCAACTGCTTCCGTAAAACCATGACGTGTCGCAAAATTGATCTGTCGCTGCGCTTAAGACTAGTAAAAGCTTATGTTTGGTCTACACTACTTTATTGATGTGAAGTTGGGTAACTAACACCTGCTATGGAGAAACGATTACAGGCCTTCAAATGTGGTGTTACCGACGACTGTTGAGAGTGAGCTGGAAAGAAATGAAAAGAAATGAAGGGATATTGGACATGATGGGAACAGGAAAGTGTCTACTGGTGAATATCATGAAGCGGCAGCTGCCATACTTCGGCCACATAGTACGGCATACTGGAATACAGCACGACATCGTTGACGGCAAGATTCCTGGGAAGTGGGCTCCTGGCAGACCAAGGCAGAAGTGTACAACACAGCTAACGCAAATGGAGCTGAGACGCGAGGCGCAGGACCGGCGAAGATGGAGATCCAAGGTCACCAACCTCCGGATCGGGGACGGCACATAGATGAGATGATGAAATGTTATGGCACCAGGCATCTGGAGTTGTGAAACAAACAGGGATACGTGGGGAAATACCTCTCAATTATTTGGCTAAATTTTAGTTTTGCATACGTCTGTCAGGTAAGCCATCTTAAGTGCTGCTGAAGCCCAACACAACTATCTGTACCCATTAGGTAACCTCTATCTTTCTCAACACCAGTAAGGCAGCAAGAATCAAAATTTGTAACAATTGCTGGCGTTTTTTTTCACTCATCAACATTCTGAATACCAAGGTCATTCTATTAACATGCACCTTCCATTTTCCATTTCCATTTCCCCCTCCATTTCCGCTGTCCTAAAATCTATGACAGCCTTTACTTCAAAAAGTACATTGCTTGCAAATTGTATCTTATCGGGGAAGATTCTCTGTATCATTAGCTTTCCGTAAACAACAATAAACTTATCTCTTGCCCCCTGCTTCATTGGGTAATGGAACACGTTTAACCAAAGTGGTCTGTCTTGAAGGGAGTGAGAATAGCCATATTTTATGAAAGGTCGTATTTCGTCACTGCTTGCAACACAAGTCGAAAGACATTCGGTGAGAATGATTTTATCGTACTTTTTTAGTGTAATTATGGACCCAGGACCCACTGTCCATACTTAAAGCTATAGGACCGTGGTCTCTCATCCCTGAGTAGGCAAAAAATCTCATCCTGCATTGGATCAAAATGTGCGAATACCAAGACGAATGTTTTTTTGGCTTTCAGATACTAATGCTAAAATCCTCACCTTAAATCCTGCCAACCAAGGGTGGGCCAAGGCTTGTTCCGCAGTCAATCTTTTCTTTGCATCCACAACTAAAAGTTTACGAATCTAGAAACCAGAACACCCTTTTAATTATGTACTAAAGCAATACAAAATTGCATTAAAAAGAACGTCGAACAAAGTTCAGTTAAACCATTACAAGAAAATGTCAATAAAAACAAAACGACTGTGAATTGTAATATGGTATACTGCGGAAGCACGAAAACAGGCACATTTGCCATTAAGGAATCACGTTATTAGAAAATTCGAACTTGCTTAGCCCTTGGTGGAACACAACAGGCCTTATCTAAAAAAACGTTCAAGTGAATGACAATAATGTCATTAGGTCTATGTGGACATCACGCACTGTATTATCAATGTACAAATGCCAAATCATCACGTGGCATAAAAGACCTCCTTACTGCAGATACTGTAAGACTTTAAAACTTACTGGATCATGTCATCCAGGCCTTAATATCACATTCTGTATACGAGTGGATAGTGGAACATCAATACCTATATCAAAACCCTAGAATGAACACCTTTGCAATATTTTTTACTATAAGGATTACTTTAACATTTTCGTTAACTGTCACATTTTTAAAAAAAGACATTATTAAAGACATACATTATGAAGAAAGTAGAAGTTTTAGACGAGAGGAACGAGTTAATTGTTGGCCAAAAACCGTCAGCTCAAAAACGGAAAAAACAATTGAAAAGGATTCAAGTTTCAATGCCATGCAGTGCGATAAAAAAAGCTAAGATCGTGGGATGACATCACGTCATTAAAAACCAAAGCGGCGAGTTTTATCAGAGTATTTTGCGTCATAACAAGGAAATGTTTACAGCTTTAAACATTTCACGTCGATGTGACAACAGGTAGAGAGTTAGCGCTTGTGACGAGCTAATTAAGTTAATAACTTGCCTTTGACGCCTGTCGGGTACCAAATGGCAAAATAGTGAACCAGCTGAAACATGATAGCAGCACTCCACACAACGGTGAGGGCTTGTAGATATACAAAATGGGCTTTGAGAATGCGGTAAACCATTGACCTAAACAATGACAAAACCGTACGGGTAGGAGACTTACCTATATATTGTATGTAGGAATCCACAGAGGTATTGGGTATGAAAGTGTGACCTAAAAATTCCAAGAAAGATCTTTTCAAAGGGATTCACCTGTCTTGTTATATGGCTTGGCGAGGCTTATGATTCACTTTAACAGAATAAAGATAGTAAACCTCGATTTCTATTGAATTACATTAATTTGGCCTTCCCAGGGTTGAAAGCAACCACCACCAAATTTAAGCCTGGATGTCCACCTCAAGATTAGTAGCTGATACCAACAAAAGAAAGGGAATGAAATAAGAAAAAAGCGTAGTGCTATCACAATAAATGTTAATGAAATGTAAAACACTAATGAGAGATCGCTAATGTACAGAAACCAATACAATCGGACAAAACAGAGGTCTGGAGAAAGGGTGCTGACCGGCCATTTAGTGGGGGTAACAAGGTCCAAAGTTACATACATACAGGGAAAATGAAGAAATCGTCTCATGTTAAGCGCCTTTCTACCAACACCATAGGCAGGGAACTAACGAAGAAAACCAGCACCACGCACCTCGTCAAATCCTTGAATATACTGTCTGAGCTACAGCATGACCCTTCCCAAATCTATTAATAAACAGGTTGATCGGATCTGTAGCTGCCAGAAGACAAGAAGTAGATGAGAGTTCCCAAAGATATTCAGAACATCAACAAAGAAAACAAAATATCAAAAAATTGGTCCAATCTTGCCAATCTAGACGGCTGGTGCAAGGGTGATAGTTGTTTGAATTATAAGGCTCGTCATCGTTTTTGAAAACCGGAACCAAGTTAACTTCCAGCAACATGGAAAACAGTACTTAGGAAACCAAACATTGAATATTTAGGGTACCAACTGATTCAAATCGCACAAGAATTCCTCAATAGCTTAAAAATACTACAAATTTTACACTCGTAAAATAATCATCAAGAAAAACAAGCCCCTAAGAAATCTAACAGATACCATTAAAAATAAACATACCAAATCCTTAGGTCCTTCAGAAATGTCGTCCCATTCTGGGCTACCTAATTTGTAATTTCCTTCCATGATATTTCTCAACATCACGATTTGTCGACGATGCCAAAATGGCGCAAATCCTACAAGCCTGAGGAAAGAACGAGTTACATGGTGTCAATATTATAGCTACAGTACACAAGGTCAGTAGCACATCTAAAAATATACTTTATCACAAAAACAAGAAAATGTTCTCTTGGCGGTTGTACGTTATATAACATATCAATTTTATATTTCTGTATACTTAATATCACCGAAATTAAACTTAATGTACACTACAGAATAACAAGTCTCTAGCCAAAAAGTAAAAAACAGTAAGCTGAATTTTTACATAGCTACTGTAGTAAATGGCTGCAAGTCGAAGAGATTCTAAGAGTCATTAAATTCCTCCTTAACATTTCCGATTCTTTTACAATAATATCCAGGTGTGTAAAAACGAAGCACAAAAGATGCATTAATTACAAAAGCTCGCCATAAGGCAACCGAAAATAATGTTTCAACAACTTCTGCAAACAATTCAAAAGTACTTTTGTTCATCGTGAAAAGCAAAAGCATCAAGTTGACATTTAATCGACAAAAGACATTAACGATTTCGGATGAAAATGTACAATAATGCTTACATTGTGTACAGTATAACGCCACAGGCCCATCTGTAAAGGAAACACAAGAAATAAATGCATATACTTGAGGTATCAATGCAAAAGAATACATTGCTTATTACACCAATGTCTCCGATGACATTATTAAATGTTACAAAATATCTCAACATAAGTTCCTTTTTCAAATAACAAAGTTTCGCAGAAAGGAATTCACACAAAAAAGACAGTTGCTTTTTTACCATATAATTACCATTGAAAAGTGGGCACAGTTGTGTTCTTCTCTATTATCTTGCTTAATGCTCGAAACAAAAATACTGAATGTTCACAGAGAATTTTCTAGAAGAACACTGTGTACACTATGTACAAAAAAACACGCAAAAAAACACAAACAGTAATGAAAGAGTTTGTAAAACAAGTATACAATTGTTTTTCTCTACCATATACAGTGTTAGCTCTCTTATTCGAACTTGTAAACACCATAAAAAAAAAGTTGGAACAAAAAGAGTACCTATAAAATTTGAGTTTTACATATTGCACAAGGATCGGCTACCTTCCTTAAACATGAAAGTGATATAACGAAAACAGTTTAACATCGATTAAGTCATGATCGTTTTGACATAAATTAGTGAGTTTTTACTGCATCTGTATGCATGGTCAAACAGTGTCAAGAAAAAAACACTTACTTAATATACATCTGAAACATGTACTGCCGAACATTTTTATTAAGAATAAACTACTTTATAATACCAGTTACTCAGTTTTATTCGTGTATATGTACAATCGTGTACATGCATTGTATCTAAAAAAAGATCGACCTTATATTGTTTTCGAGAACATTTTATATTCAGGGTTTTGTTTTCAAATTGTTACCCTTAAGGTCATTTGATAGTTTTAGTTGACTTGTGTCTTTTTCACCTTGATCACAAGAAGGAGAAGACCTAAACATGACATTCTAGAATAACCCAATAATGAAATTCTCTTTTAAATGTCGACAAAAAGTGCTGTAACGTCTTTCCAAAGTGCTGAGTGGCTCATCAGGGTGTAAAAGATGAAATTTCAAAAATTGGTGATATGGTATATGGTATACAATTTCTTAATTCGGTGTATAAGAAAAGACAGGAAAAATGACAGGAAAAATAAAAAAAGTCACTGTGGGCAGGAACAGATGCAATGAAGCCATGGTCAAGTAAAAAACGTATTATAAACTAGGTAACTTACAAATTGAGCAAGCTCAAAAATATTGGAATTTGATAACTAGAGCCACTCAACCTAATACACACTTTTAAGTTATATTGAGAGCAGTTAAAATTTATCATTATCTCCTTATTAATATATTTAATTATTATTATTAAAGTATTATATTATTATTATCATTATAATTATTATTATCATTAATAATTAGGGCAGCCGTTATGTATTTTTAACAGTGGCCACATAACAACATTAAAACATTACTGCTAATTTAACTTTTGAAAAATCGACACAATGTGCTGAACGAGGTAAACCTCTTAAAAGACTGAAAAAAGGTAGTTACAATATCCGCTAGATTATACCCAAACGCAATCCACAGTCTAATATTAACCTCACTTACAAATCAACTTCAACACCATAACCAGGTATGTCTTTGTGCATGGCGCATTTGAGTACTTCTGGTGCCAAATAACTTGGAGTTCCACAGAGCTCTATTGAAAAGTAACACATGGTAAAACAAGGAAAGAATTTATTATGTACTTAAACCTATCTAAACAGTTTCTGTTAGAATAAGTTTGTATGGAAGAAATAGACTGGTATGTCTGTGAAACAAAATGGTTGCATTTGACATAAGTGAAGTACGTGCCAACGTGGGTTACGTCTTTAGTGAATCAAAAACTCGACGGTAAATAACCTCAAAATGCAAGGGGTTTTTTAGATGAATTTCTGTGTATCTCCAACATAAACGTAGTAAAAAAATGATACTAGTTTCCTTATTTCAATGACGCACAAAAACGGTCAAGGCAAATGTATTTAAATTCATTTGAAAATGCTTTACATCCATTTTATCTTTCTTGTCAATTCCATTAAGGTATTTTTTCAATATGGGATAAAATGTCAAACGACGACGTAATCAGAGTTTAGTTCTGACAGGCCTTCGACCTAGAAGAGTTCAGTCATACTCTCACTATCCAAATTTGGGAGACCTTTTCCCTCGAGATTACAACATGTCTTATTATTTATCATTCAGAGTAAACAAATTTTGAAAAATTGCTTCAATTAGCAAACAATGGAGGATGCTGGTCTCTGAAAAAAAATTCTAGACACACAATAATATTGCCGTCAACCTACCGCGAAAGTATTCATTGCTGCTGTAACCTTTATACTCATATGACCTGCGTTGGTAGTACCGATACAGATCATATGAGTGCAACTATTAAAAAAAATCTGCAGCTATTAAAAAAAAGCAAAGTCCCATTTCATGTAGATATAACAGGCCTTTACATGAAAGAGCCCTCTATATTCGATGAACTAATTATCTACCACAGTTATACACTGCTTACAGCAACAAAAAGTTGCTAATGGTTTACAAACTCCGTCCTGTATAAATAACTGAATACTCCACTATTATCTACTGGGTATTTTACCAAAACCCAGAAACAAGAAAAGTTCAAAATTAATACATACCGCTTAAGTGTTGACCACTCTCAAGTTCCACGGCGAATCCAAAGTCTGATATAATAAGCTTTTTATCAGGAGTAAGAAGAATATTCTCCGGCTAAAGTTTCAATCATTAATTAAAAAAATATATAAACATGATCAACAATTAAATAATGCAGTACCAAATGGTTTCAAATTTATCAAAAAAAACCCCGGGGGCTAATCGTTCCTAATTTAACAGTTTTGTTTGAGGGTCGATAATTTATACTTTGGTCATATTTTCACAGTACGGTTCAAACTTATACTAACGGGTTGTTAGTTTTTCATCAGATTTTGGCCTTGGAGAAACAACTGCTCGCAACCGCATGGGGCCAATACGGGTCCATGCGATTTAAGGTGACTTGGCTAAAATAATATACACAAAATTTTAAAAGTAAATTAGGGTAAGAACTAATGTGAAGAACTCACACATTGACTGGACATTTGATGAAATTCGACGGCAAGACGACCCGACTTCTTCGATTTATGCAAACTATTGGACACTACCTTAGCACACGGGCTTTCTGTGAGGCGTGTTCACAAGTCCCATCTACGATTGTTTTCAAATGACAAATCCAAAACACTGTTTTCAGTTAGCAAGTGAAAAACACTGTATGGAAATCATTTCCAATTTCGTCAATTTCCAAATAACATGCCCTAGGGCTCTCTTACGCGCTAGCTACATATTTAGGAAAACAAATAGCATACCATATTTCCTCAATAAAATGCCCATCCTCAAGTAAACGGACCTTCTAGAATAGGAAAAATTCTGTGAAAGCCCATTTATCTTCTCTAAAACTTTATCACTTAAAAACTATTCATGCCTCCTCATCGGATGATTCTTTTAAAGTCATTTGTAAGTATTCTTTTTATTTTGACATTGCACTTTAATCTCGTTTTCTATCTTGTTTCCCATAAAAAGGTTACTTTGCTTATACCACAATACTCCTGCAGTTGTAGTTTCAATGGATGGCAAAAGTAAGTGACTTGGATCTTACTGACTTCTATTGTGGGCAAAATGGGCATCAAGAAATTGGCGTAAAGAATGGTCAAAACAATCTAAGATCTCTATCTGTCAAGGGACCAGAGGCAACGAATTCAACATTTACCGAATTATTGCTTTTCAAAGGTAAAAAAAATCTTGATGAGGAGTTAACAAAAAACTGTCCCGTTCCTTTACTGAGGAACATATGAAGGAATGAGGACTTAATTTTTTTTTCAATAACAGTATTTTTGGAGTGTTTTTATTTGGCAAGCTGTTGTTATCTCAGAAAAAAAATTGGTTACAGGTCAGACATGGATCTAAATGTCTAAAAATAAACATAACGTTTGTTCCTGGCAAGTATACAAATTACATTAAACCACTAGTCACTTGCTGGAGGAATAACGTTTAAAAAACAATTCTCTGTAGAACAATTTGTTTTTATTTATTTTTTGTTGATGAAATACTCAGACGTGTAAAGAGAGGTAATTTGAGCGATAAAATGTTCCAACGTCAGCTGAGATCGCTAGGGCATTGGATAAGGAAGGATGATATCATAAGTAGATACGCTTTGTTCGAGCATTTCCAAGAAAGAAACCGACGAGGAAGACCTAGGCTAAACTTTATCAAGCACATACAAAATATCACCATGCTGACGCCTGAAGAACTCAGAAGAAGAGCCCTGGATAGAAGAGGATGGAGAAGAGATGTGGTCGGGAGGTTTGACTTACAACCTCCAGGCTGAAATAAGTAAGTAAGTANTAATGTTCCAACGTCAGCTGAGATCGCTAGGGCATTGGATAAGGAAGGATGATATCATAAGTAGATACGCTTTGTTCGAGCATTTCCAAGAAAGAAACCGACGAGGAAGACCTAGGCTAAACTTTATCAAGCACATACAAAATATCACCATGCTGACGCCTGAAGAACTCAGAAGAAGAGCCCTGGATAGAAGAGGATGGAGAAGAGATGTGGTCGGGAGGTTTGACTTACAACCTCCAGGCTGAAATAAGTAAGTAAGTAAGTAGTTTTAACGTCATTTTCCCCCAGCAATTGGGGCTCAGTCGGTGCCCTTCGGAGGGGCTTTGATTTGGCAGTGAGGAATTTCTTAGCCGGATGCTTTTCCTGACGCCAACCAATGGCTTTTTTCTTCGCGAAGTTCCAAATTCTCCACGCCAGCTCGGGGAATCGAACCCGGAACTCTTGGTTACTGTCCAGTTGCACTAACCACTAAGCCACGGCTCCTCCTCTGTAGAACAATACGATTGTTGAAATATTAGTAGATCCGCTCGCTAATTTTCAACAATTAGATTTGGATGATGCAACTTTGGACCTTCTGCTGTTAAATGATGACAAGGATGAATATGATTCGGATATCAAAGCTTTAAAAAAAGTTTGGGAAAAAAATTGTCTCACATTGAAATTAGCAAACCTTTTAATGTGTCTTCTGAAATCATAAACGCCGTGGGTGCTAACTCGAAAAAAGTAAAGTGGTTAATGACCTTCACTGCTAACTTGAAATGCTTTCTGCTAACACAACATTCAGTATTATTGAAAATCATATCTCCCCAAATATGTCAACAGATTCAAGGGTTGTTCAGGTAGGCTAGGTAACCAACGATGGCATTTCATAAAAAAGCAAATCAAACAGATGAAACTTTGTTCAAAATAGAATAAGACTTTGACATCCCGGCAGCACTTGCTAATTAAATATCCAAATCGGGGTCTTTGTTTCCACATTTTGTACATTCGGCGAAGACATAGGAGAATTTTTTTATTTTTTCTTAACAAATGTAGGGTATAAAAAGCAATTTTGGAGGAGGTGGTCAATGGTACTAATTAAAACCAGATCCCTTTTCTTTAGGGCGTCAGGTCGTCACATACTAAACTATCTATTAGTTCTTTCGATGACTTCCCCGTAAAGAGTTCCAAAGCCTGGGACCAGGAGGTGACATCATATAGTGTGACGTAAAGTTCTTACTAAACTAGTACAAACTCTTGGGTATTTTGTCCAATACTGGCTAAGTCTGGTTATGTCTTTGAAAGTTAGGCTGTCCACTCATGGTAGAAAATAATTAGTTCATCTACACATGTATCAAGCAAAGTTTTCTTTTTGCATTTTCTATTGTCCTTGTTTACTGGTTTACATGCTAGACTGGAGCAAAACTAACGGGGAAAACTCCAATCTGTTTTCTGCTTTACCATTAACCATTTGTTCGCACAAATGAAACATACTTGAAATATGTAATTTTGCATTTATTAGTTTATAATATACCATGATTTTTATTTCTTTCAGAAAACTAAAGGATGGACGAAAAAAAGGAAGTTAATTTTGATACAAACAAAAATGTACAATTTGAATAGATCACAAAATAGTTATAACCTCTTAGTAGCTCTTGCAACATTTTTAGAGTCTTAACAATTAAAAGAAGTAATTGGTGCTTTTTGAATTCTTGCAAATTGCCTGCTGACAACCTACATAACTTCTTTAACCTAAAAGACACACTTCATAATAACGGGTGCAGGTAAAAATGGTATCCAGATCGCTCAATGGGCGTCTAATAGCAGCAAATAATCTTACGCTTATTTAAGGTTGCCATTTTCTTCCGTCTTTGACTTTACAATTTAACCGCTGCACAAGTAAAAAGATGCCAATGGGTGAACCATTATGTAACTGTCACTGGCTTTTCAAAATGCTCAAATAACTGGAGGTAAAAAGCACTTCTTCAATTAAAAATATGGTCGAAGTAAGTGTTGTGTCATGTAAAGACGTAACATTCAGGAGTTAACTCTTACCTCAAATGTAATTATATGGCTAGTTCTGTTACAAAGCTCAGTGGTTTTAATTAAGATCGAATTCAGTCGAGCTCTAAACCGGTAAGTGACCAAGTCCAGCAACAAACAAATTAGGTCTTGTTTCATTAGATCCAATATTTTACGTACAAACTTTATCAATTGTGCAAATCTACAATGTTTTATGGTGTAAAGGTACTCGTATTCAAATGAAGACGCAACGGCAACATAAGTGGACGTAAATCTGGTAATTGATATTCTGGTGCCAAAAGATAGAGGAACAGATCCTGCCAAAATTTGCCTAAAAGAGTTTATTGATATATGACGTGGTGTCGATTTCAAGTGTGTTAGAAAACTTCTTTGCACAAAAAGTCCCAATGGCATGAAGGTAAAACACTTATTAAGATAAAAAGGAAATCAACCATTGTAAAAAATATTTTAACTGAGTTTTTTTATACCTTCAAATCTCGGTGCACTACATTTCTTTCATGCATATGCTTCACGGCTCCCAGCAATTCTAACATCATCTTCCTGCCACGCAAACAAGAAACATTTATTTAAATAGGAGCAAACTTTAATAAATTCACATTTAAAATCAGTGCTATCACTACAAGACAAAACTAGGGAAGGGCCATAGCATGTACCCAAAATGATTTTATCTGGGTGTGTGGTTACCATGGCAGTAACCAAAAAAGAGTAAAACTTTATTTCTTAATAACAAGGCTTACAGGTATTTAAATACATTATACCAGAAACCATCAATATACAATATGCAACATCTATTTCACGTGTTTCAGCCATAAATAACAAAGTTCTATAGTAACACCAAAAACACACTTTCTTTAAATTCCAACCTCCAAGCAAAAAAATACTCAGCCTTCTCCTTTTACCAACCAACTAAGGAAAAGGAAATACTGGTCATTATGCTCTGTTGGTTAGTTGAAACAAACTACTATTGCTGGCAGAAGAGTAAATAACAGGGACATAACTTTAGTAATAAGCTGTGCGTAGCTCTTCTTTCAACTACGCTACTGTCTTTTTGGAATATCACACTTACATAAAATGATAACCAAGAATGACCACCACAAACTATAATCGTGGTTAAATACATTTAATAGCCTTCCGGAATGAAATGACTTCGAAAATAATTAGTGGTTATATACGTACATAACAACTGATCAATCTAAAAGTGTACTTGGAAATTTTAATAGCATAAAGGACTCATGAGTATTATCAAAGCAGGGGAAAAGGGTTTTAAAAAGTCAATGTAAAGTTAATATTACGACTACTTCCAAACAATTATTCTCTTGCAGCTTTAAGAACTTGAAAAATAAAAGTTAAGCAAATACTAACCCTGCCTCCTTTTCGGTAAGGGTGACAACATCTGTTAGGTAATCAAACAATTCACCACCTTCAGCCCTAAATTAGCAAAGTAAAACAATCTGATAAAGTTCATCTTATGTGTTACAGTGAAGATGACTAAACTACAAACCGAAAGCAGAGAATTAAAACAGCTGGGTCCAAATATTTATTTATCTGCATCATCATGTTTAAAGTTAGTGAGTCATAAGTCCTCATCACTATGGTTGTGGTGGGCCAAACGTAATTTAATTAATTCACTATAACATTTTAAGTTTACAAAGACCCTGTTCGTATCAAAGGGTATTTTGATACTCAGAAAGCACATGGAGTTAGTTAATAACCTCAGGAGGTAAACCAACCACATACTGTAACGGTTTGCAGGAAACCAAGGGAGTAAACTATTTTGCAAAGTGGTTGTTTACATTGCCCTGCTACAGATTTGGAAAATAAAATGAAATTCCAATAGATCTGCGAGTTTTGCACAGCACTGTCTGAACCTTTTTCAGCAGCATCCATAATTATACAGTTGAACATACACTGACGTTCTCATGAAGGATTTCCATTGAAAACCTACCAAAAAAAAGAATTCAAGCGAACCGATGTCACTCTGTAGAACAAATGACACTGTATAGCCAGTGAAACAGGCATTTATGACTCGACATAAGCAGGAAGAAAATACTGAACCGCTGTGTTCACGGTCGAACATATAGTAAATAGCATCATCTACCAGTGGCACTTACAAATAGGCCTAAAAAATATTTAACATTCCATTCCAAACTCAATACAGTGAACGGTGAACATGGCAACATTTTTCATGATCACAACAATGTAAAGCCCACATAGAAATAGTTTTACAGCTACACGCACAAAATAATTTATGTCATCACGGCTGCAATCACTTCAGTACAGGTCCCATAGTACTGTGCCCAGCGTTTTCCATCTTGAAAATCGTCTCACTAACTACAGNATAAGCAGGAAGAAAATACTGAACCGCTGTGTTCACGGTCGAACATATAGTAAATAGCATCATCTACCAGTGGCACTTACAAATAGGCCTAAAAAATATTTAACATTCCATTCCAAACTCAATACAGTGAACGGTGAACATGGCAACATTTTTCATGATCACAACAATGTAAAGCCCACATAGAAATAGTTTTACAGCTACACGCACAAAATAATTTATGTCATCACGGCTGCAATCACTTCAGTACAGGTCCCATAGTACTGTGCCCAGCGTTTTCCATCTTGAAAATCGTCTCACTAACTACAGGGTAAATGTCTGAGCAGAAGACTCATAATACATAATGAACCTCTGCCAAGATATCTGGGTTTGACTCTTGATTGCACCTGAGAACGTGAAAAATGCCTGGCTTTAAAAGTACTCCCATACAATTACTTGGAGAATCAGTCCGAAAGCAATTGTGAGAATGCAGAGTCTCCACTGATACGTGGGGAGGCGGGTGGAAAAAATGGCCTGAAAATTAAAAATAAATCGTATTTGTAAAGTTTCATGGAAAGGTAAGTAATGCAATAAATAAATAACAAATGCGAGGTAATAAGCAAAAAGTGAACCCTCTTACCACTGCATTTCTATATTTACAGAAAAGTTATTTTGTAGTCTCAAGGGTTATCAATCGTCAAGGAGGCACGTGGCAGTCTCCGTTAAGCAAATAATGTCAAAGTGCTGGGTGTTACCGTAATAAAACTCCAATGAAACAGGAACAAATATAGTCCCTGCATTAAGTATGTCCTGATACTCCATAATACAGCATTCTTTACTGGTTAAAGTAATAACAGTTCATTATACGGTTATGCATAAATAAGGGAAATGTCTATACACTGTGTCTAATTGAAGATAAGGCCTTTCCATTATTGCTCACACAATCTTATTATTTCAGTCAAAGGGCACACAACCCATTTTTGCGACGCTTTGGTTTTTTTTTCTTTTTTTAAACTGGGTATCTGATTAAAATCGTGGATAATATAAGTGACGTAATTACACACCAATCCAAATTTTTGTGTTCTATAAAACGTAATACTTAATTCATCGGAATTTTTCAGTAACACCACATGGGAAATTTATTTACAGTTGAACCTATCTGATAAAACAAGTTTCTCTTTCGTTTATTCAGAGAAATCCTCTTCTCTGAGGATTTTAATAATCAGTTCACCTTAGTATAAAGACATCATTTCCAAGACCCAAAGAAGAATGAATACACAGAAACCCTGGATATGTTTGCTACTTTTAGCAATAATAAAAACAAAAAACGCCTTAATGGGTCGGTCCGGCAAATACAAAGATTAATTATATATCGGGAAAATAACATTAAAACCATGGTTCCAAAAAAAAAAAAGACAGGAACTTTTATTTTGCCTTAAGAAACAATCAACCAAATTAGCTATTTTAGTTAATCAAATAACAATGTAAATTGATAAAATAATGACAGTACTTACATCACAAAAATGAGAAAGAAGAAAGCAAAGCTTTCAAAAACATAAACCAGGTTAACAACATTGAAAGAAAAGTAGGATAAAACAATATCAAATGATAATGACGACATCACAAAATTTGATAATCTTTACGGNCACACAACCCATTTTTGCGACGCTTTGGTTTTTTTTTCTTTTTTTAAACTGGGTATCTGATTAAAATCGTGGATAATATAAGTGACGTAATTACACACCAATCCAAATTTTTGTGTTCTATAAAACGTAATACTTAATTCATCGGAATTTTTCAGTAACACCACATGGGAAATTTATTTACAGTTGAACCTATCTGATAAAACAAGTTTCTCTTTCGTTTATTCAGAGAAATCCTCTTCTCTGAGGATTTTAATAATCAGTTCACCTTAGTATAAAGACATCATTTCCAAGACCCAAAGAAGAATGAATACACAGAAACCCTGGATATGTTTGCTACTTTTAGCAATAATAAAAACAAAAAACGCCTTAATGGGTCGGTCCGGCAAATACAAAGATTAATTATATATCGGGAAAATAACATTAAAACCATGGTTCCAAAAAAAAAAAAGACAGGAACTTTTATTTTGCCTTAAGAAACAATCAATCAAATTAGCTATTTTAGTTAATCAAATAACAATGTAAATTGATAAAATAATGGCAGTACTTACAGCTCAAATATGAGAAAGAAGAATGCTGAGCTTTCAAAAACATCAACCAGGTTAACTACATTGCAAGAGAAGTAGGATTAAACAATATCAAATGATAATGACGACATCTCAAAATTTGACAATCTTTACGGAAAAGACAGAATATTTTTTAAACTGTTTTCCTGGTGTCGATGATATTGAAGAGCACGCCAGCGGCGACAGATTTTACACTGGGCTTGGCCTTGAACCTCTTCTTGTAAACCATATAATAACGAAAAATTTCTCCTTATAGCAGGAAACAATCTAGCTATGTTTACACATTTCAAATAACTGCCTGCGACAAAGTTACTGAGTTTAATCTGGAGTCAGTTTGATGAGACAGATATCCTGTCTAAAGTCAAATATTGGATTTGACCATTTCTGTCTGTAACAGCTGTGTTTTCTGTTTTTGTAGTGAACCAACGGGCACATCAGCATTTATGTAAATATAGTTGTGTCTCATAAAAACTCTCTCCGCAAAATACTTTTACTTCTTCAGTGACTGTAATGAAACCCATAACCTTTTTCTTATTAATTTTTCTTCATTTATTATTTTCGGACATCTATTGTGTGATTATACCAAAGTGTTGTGAATTTCCGACATTTTCGTTCTGAAGTAGAACAAGGTCTTAGGCATCAAAAGTAATTAAACCATGATATGTAATGCAATGTACCCGTATATCTAAAAACTAAAGAACAATTTATATCATTTAATCAAATAATTGGCATAAAGGAGCATCATTCTGACTAGTGGACAAAAAAGAAGGGGAGAAATAAGTAACGGGGCTAAAAAATAGTGGTAATAACGTATTAACGGTTTCGATTTTTTTATGCAGGTAAATTTACCATTTTTATTAATATTCCTTACCTTAGACATAAGGTCCTTTAGTCTTGTGTAGGGCATCGGGCAGCAAGACAGCGCTAGTAGACTCGATTTTTGGCCAGATAGGGAACATTTCGGGCGTAAATTCAACGTCCTTTTGTGTCGTCCTGAAAAGCGGCTTTTCAGGTTCTTACAGGCTTACCTTTTTTCCTTTTTCACGCTCCAGATTTCCAAGATACAGAGCGATGAGCCATTTATCTCAGACCATGTCCTGCAACTTTCCATCTTCTTTCTTCAACTATCTTGCATAGCTCCATTTCACCAGTTTCTCTAAAACTTTCTTCGACTATTATACACACACGCACATACACACACACGTACGCATATATACACACACGTACGCACATACACACACACGTACGCACACACACACGCACGCACAATCTCACTATTTTTTGGTTACGCAAACCCCTTAAGTATGTAAACTTTTTCTACAGCCTTAGGTGGACTTCCACTGACATTTACTGGCGGTGGTGCCTTTGTGTCTCTAGTAAACACGACTTTACCTTTTCCTTGATTGATTTTTATTCCAACTTTGGTACTTTTTTCTTGCAATTTGTTGGTATTTCTGGGCAAGTTTGACTATCCCTGGCCACTAGAACTATACCATCAACAAAATCTGGCTCTGTAAGATCTATGTTGTGCCCTATGGGATATCAATACCTTCTTCTGTCACTGACTTCTTCGCGGCGAAGTTGATTCATATTATAAAACGTTAGGGAAGGAGTATGCATCTTTACCTCACTCCAGTGAGAAGTTTAAATCTACATTTTTTCCCTGAGGCGTTTTACTGTATTTACACTGTACGAGGGTGATAATGTTTCTTGGTATTCCGTAGGCTTTCATCATTTTCCAAAGCGAGTCTGTGTACACTGTCAAATGCTTTCTGTAATTCCAACATTTTTTCAATTACATTTCTCAAGACAAATGTTTGTTCGTTTCAAGGCCTATCTTTCCTCAAACCTCCCTGTTCTTCATATAATCAGCTGTCTGCAGCTGCTTATAGATGTTTAGGCAAAATTCTCCCTAAAATCATCGAAGTGATACACAGTATAGTTATGCCTCTCCAGTAGTTGCAGTCTGAATAATCTCCTTTCTTGCATAGCTTGACGGTTTTTCTTCGACTACATCCTGCTGGAACTGTACCCTCGACCCAGATCTGATTCAAAATACCTGCCAGCTGTTCCTGGACAGCTGTTCCTGGACAGCTGCTCCGTCATTTTGAGGAATTTTCCGTTGATGTTATCACTTCCAGGAGCTTTATTTTCTTCACCTTTCCGATAGCGTTTGCAGCTTTCTCACTTGCGACAGGACCCATTTCTATGGCTAATTCTTGTGGAATCGCCAAATTTCCCAAACCCAATGGCGTCTTTGGTGGTGGTTGATTTAATACTATTTTGTGGTGCTCAGCTCAGATTCCATTTTGCTCGCCTTCAGTTTCAACACTCGATCTTCTTTGCCCTTGACTGTCATACCAATCAGCAGCTTCCTGTACCCCCTTCATTTTCTTTTCAAACCAGGCTTGTTTGTCTTTTCTACAACGCCTATTTACTGCTTTTCCCAGTTGTTTATACTGATCTTGTGTGATTCTGGACTGCATCTTTGCATCTTTTGCCTTTAGGGTGGTAATTAATTAGCTTTCAGAAGTCATATGATATCCACTGCTTTTCTTATTCTCTCTTTTGAGTCTCAGAACTTTATTAGACATCTCCTTTATAACATCTCTGATAGAGTCCAGCTCCTCTGTGATACCTTTTTAAAAGATCGAAAATCTATTTTACAACTGTTCCTGGAATTGCTCAGTCACTTCAGGATTCAGCAATTCCTCAACAGCGTACACCTTTTCCTTCTTAAGCCTTGTAAATTTCTGCTTGGTTTTCACCCAGAAGATAGTGATCTGATAAAAAAAAAAGAAATGCTCCTCTTAAAACTGAAAAAATGAGGAGCGTTAAGCCCTATATTGTGTTGACACATATCTAGGCAATCTCATTTTGAGTGCTTTCCTATGGAGACATCCTGAACTACCTGTGAATGTTTTTGAAGATAGTATTACCTTAACGAAGGTCAGATTCTTTGCAAAATGATCTCTCCACTATGGTAGGCATTCTTTGCTTAATCTAATGGTCTTAAATGCTTGGTAGTACAGCCCAGTCATTCCCAATCTTGGCATTTCAGTCACCCACGGCAATCTTAAAGGCATGACTCGGAAGACTATCTAGGGTGTCTTGTAATTTTTTGTAAATGTCTTCTTTAAATTCTTCCCCAGGTCCCTCTGTTGGTGTGTATATTTATCATTTATCACTGATGTTTTTATAATGTGGTTTTCCAATCTTGCTGTTATGATTCTATCAGATACAGGTTCCCAGCTGATCATTACAGCTTTGACTTTCTTACCTAAGAGAATTCCTACCATTCTTATGGGTTCTTTTGAATTACAAAGGAACCCATAAGAAGGGAACCTTATCAGAGAGGACAAACATTGGTTGCATAGATATGTCAAGATAGCAACAAGTTGAAAACCTCCTGGGTAGAACATGCAATCTGGTTGTTCATGGAACATACCTCCATGCTAAAACCCTAAAACCTTGAATAAAAACTGTGGGTGATCATATGAATAAATTTGGATTGAGAGATAAACACAATATGGACAGAAACAGAGCTCTCACAAAATGTCACACATAGAGCTAAAAAAGGAAATGATATTTAAGGGAGAAATTTTAAAAATTAAGTAAATTATTGTGGTTGGTAAAGTTAAAGTTCTTTTTACCAATGAAGATGAAACAGCTGTGACATGCACAAAATCTCCACTAGAATTTCCTATCTTTGAAGATAGCTGTCAACTATCCTCTTAGAGATTTAATGTTTAACAAAATGTTTTTTATTTGTACAGTAAAAAAATTCACTCACTAATATTTGCATGTCCTGCCATTTTTGCCAATGCTGCAATCTCTGCCTTGACTTGGGAAACTACATCAATTCCTTTCATTGTCGCTCCCTTCTCACTAAATTTGTCAATAATCTTCACTGCATATTCTTCTTCAGTGCTTTTAAGAATACACCTGCGAACAACACTGGACAACCCTCTAAAATTTCAAAGAACAAATTTTAACAATTCATTTAAAGTTTACAATTTTACTTATCCACTTGTAAGATAAAAGCTTCACTTCGGCCCATGGAAATACAACTTTATCTCCAAAGATAGAGTTGCTAGAGCTGATGTACCTATGATACATATACCATTAATTAACCCTCTGAACATAGCTATTCTTCTTTCATTTACTAAGTGTGGTCACACTTAGTAGTTGTTTGCAGCCAGGCTAATTTTTCATGCATGGTAAACTGGTAAAATTATAATTAAGAGATGCAACAAAATAACAACAACAACTACTGCAACCAACAATAACATTATTATTGGACAAAGTTGTTGTTGTTGTTGTATCATTCTTATAAGTACTATTTAGTAATGATAATCATGCAAATTCTGAAAGGCAATGTAATTGAATATTCAAGACCAGATATTGCTGCCATGGATAAAACCAATCACAGTATTAAAATAATTGACATTGCAAGCCTACAAGCCTTTTGACACTCATGTTGTTGATAGGGAGCAAAAGTAACCAGGTATCATCATCATCATCATCATCATCATCATCATCATCATATTCGGTTTAACGTCCGGTTTACATGCTAGCATGTGTTGGACCTGAAAATAGGGCTCAAAAAAATTGGAACTCCCAGGAGTGTTAAAATGATAACAGTAACAACACACTTTTTCTAAAAGAATCAGTATCCATATATTTGTGTTAGCCCTAGGCCCTGTTTCAGATCAGGCTGGTTATAATGTAATATCAAAATCTAAAGAAAAATCAAATAAAATCATCCTTGAATCCCAGAAAATAACATTATGCAATAAATTTTGAAGCCCATAGTTAACACTGCTATAACTGTTAGAGTAATTATTAATTTCAAAAAGTTTACTTTGGTTTACCAACAAGAACCCATATTGAAGGCAATAGGAGGTAACATTACATGCAGTGGGGAAGTTATATATACAACAAGATCAAAATTTCCTATTTCAGTGGTTTACTTGTAAGTTTCAGGCAAAAGCTTAGGTAAAATGCCTCAATCAAAATATTTCTCGATTTTGGGTGTGGTGGGTGATTTTCAGTTGGATATATCTCCTGAATGACAAATTATATAGAGATAAGAGATAAAATTTTCTAGGTAGAGTAACAATAAAATGTTAAACATTCCGGCAAACATTAACATTTGTGATAATATGTGTCATTTTTATTTTTGGTGTGTTGATTTTACATTAAATGACTTAAACAGTAATCTCAGGAGCATAGTTTTTTCAAATTTCATTCAAATCTAAAAAAAATTGATCTTTAAGTTCTTTGGCCACTCTAAACAAGAAAACTGCAGTAAAATTTTATGGAAAGTCTTAAAAGTGTTTACCAATGATTGGGGAAAACAAAATAATGCATTGTTTATGGTCTGAACCTAATACTTAAAAGCTTACCTACATTATCAAGATCATAGTCTGATTGAAGTACAGTAGTAAAATTTAACAAAATTCATGCTAGTATAAATCTGACATCAACACCTGTGATGTATTCTTAAAACAATACAATTTGCAGTGTAAACAATGAAATACTTCTTTAGGATAAACTCGTGACATAGGGCATAGGAGTGAACCTTCAAATTTCTTACCACACTGGCATAATTAGCACACATTTCAAAGCAAGGTATAGCCTCATACTCAAGGTGGTAAATTAAAGAATGTAGATGTAAAGAGAAGTGGTTGAGATGTGAGAAGTTACCAGTTTGGACCTCTGTTACATCCAAGACCAAAAACTCTGTGCCTAATTCATTCCTCTGTTAGAAGTGGCATACTACTGGCTTTGTACATGTTTTGGAGTATAGGGTAGGGTGACGAAAGATACGAATATATAAAAAGGCTTTTTAAAAAAAGTATAAATAAAAAACTAGCCCTCTGCATTAGAGAGACATTCAGCCTTTCTTGGGATAAAAAAAGTATTAAAAATATACAATCAAACATCTTTATTTCTATCACCTGAATCACACTGTATGAATGTACATCTGCTCTCTATTCTGTCTTGGTTGAAACTTATGGTTTCAGAAAAAAATATGTAACTTTGTTTATCAAGTCTCTACGTTTTTCGCAAAAATAAAACAACAATTCCATGGTCAATGAAATCAAGAAGTAGGGATTTTTCTTAATTTATTGAATCTGGAGAGTAATGAGCATGATAACAATACAAAGAAATAAACCTGGTGGGAGTTCTCCTCTAAACCCTAATCAAAAAGGAGTACCTTTCTTAGAAAGTTCAAATATATATCAAATACCTGAAATTATGGGTAAAAGGCTAGACTTGCTTTTATTATATGTTTTGCAAATGACAGCTTCAAAGTTGACCATCACCAAATTTCTCACCTGGTTATATTTGGATCAACATATATAGCAAGCATTAGTAAATGGATGAACAAAACAGCTCAAGAACTTTTAAAGACTTAAAGATGTGGAAATCTATGATAACCAATGTCCTTGCACAATATGGCACCTGAGAGAGGTTATATTTGGCACAGAAGTCTGAATGTGTAAAATATATAAATCACTTCGTTATGAATAATTTTAATAGCAATTATAATAGACATTATTAAGATTTTGAGTCTATTGTAGGCAGCTATCAGTAATAACATTAACGTTGACTCTTGGCATCCCATACACCTCAACTGATGTTTTATTAGCAAAATTTTTGAATGATTCTTATCAAATAATTTCTGGTCTCAAAATCCTCATCATTATTAAGGTCCATACTTGCATTCCCATAATTTCATACTCCTAAAAGTAAAACACATAATGTTAATATTTGAGTCCAAAGCAAAAGGGGTGTATAACCTTGGTTGTTAATGTGTACAAAAAGCCACTTACGTCCCAAGTATTTCTCCAGGCTCATACTTGTCATAAAAGTCAGTAGGTTCATCTTTATTTAAACTTTCCTGCATATTGACTAAATATGGTTTCCACAGCTGAGTGTTGCTCACTTATTCAATCCATTGTGCATGCTATTACCATCAACTCTTCTACAGGTGGCAGACTAAAATGTAAAGAAATAAATATACAGCCATTGCAAAGTTTTGCAGACTTGTAAAACCAATATTAACTTCGAGGTAATTGAGGATTCTTTCTATTTTAGCCTTTTTATACGCACTGTTACAATGGTTTGCATTGTTTACTTCCTCTGCTGCTATCTGTAGGTCCTTTTCTCTAAACGGCTGGAAAATACCCGATATGTTCAGTGTGTAGATCACAATTTCGAACAATCAACGATACCAGTGTATTTAATCAGCTATGATGTACGACCACCTCGCACCAAATAAACTATATTTTGTATGTTGTTTAATAGCCTTTCTGATTTGGTCACATTACAAGTTACAAGTCTGGGGTCATTCTAAAAATACCATCAGGAAGTGTGAAGACTTGGAATAAAATAACCATGACCCACTTAATTTTATTAGAGTTAACGTAGCTAATGGAACTGGAAAATAATATATAAATCACGATGATAATTTGTTTTAATACACATCCATACATATACTTATATCGCCCATAAGGCACATTTCTTCGGCTGTTACATATCTCCATTTGATGCGAGTCCTAAATTACATTAATTCCTGTCTTGTGGGTAATCGATTGGTATGTAATACATCCATATCGAAACAAATTATCATTGTGGTGTCCGTATCGAGATATGCGCCTACTATTGTATGTGTGTTTTGGTGTTTTGGAACTAAAAAACAGTTCAAATGCGAATAATTTTTAAGTTTTCCTGTTACTCGGCAAGTCCCCTGGAATGGTTTACCCATACTTTGAAAAGAGATCTTGTAGATACACCACACTCACAAATGCCTTAAAAGCATTATAACTGCAGATTTTACTTTCAGCAACTCTTGAGGCCAAGAATCTAAATCAACAGTGAGTTACGACATGGCATTTAGCCGAATGTTTTCCTTTCCTTGTCGGTGGTGTTTTCATCAACTGATCTGATCTTATCGTTGTCAGAGTGACGAAAGAAAGTGGGAAAGTAAAGTTACCTGACACCTGTAAATAATATCCTTTTGTTGTTTAAAGCTATTGCTGATGGCTAATAACTGCTGTAGCTTCCACCCTAACAATCTTTGCAACGTCGTAACAAGGTAGGATAATTGGCTCGACTTGAGTAAATAAATATAAGGCTGGGTCGAGAGTTGGAATTAAGCCAAGTCCTTCGTGTATCCCAATGAATAGGCTCAGTGGTAGAAATAGGTCGTGTTGCTTCATTCGTCTCAGTACTTCTTCGTTTGATTGATGGGCTGTCCAGCTAACTTTCAGGATTCGTCGACAGAATCACATCTCTACCGCTCTGTCTTTTTTCCGTGTCCAACATTCACTTCCATACAGCAATATAAACGAAGAAGTACTGAGACGAATGGGAACGGGCAGGAAATTAATAACGGCAATCAGACAAAGGCAGATGAGATTTTTTAGTCACCTGATAAGAAAAACTGGAATGGAGAGCCTTTCAATCACTGTAAAAATCAATAGAAAACGAGACAGAGGAAGGCAAAGACTTCCCTAAAGGATACGAGTAGATGGACAGGAACATGACAATGTGAGCTCATACACGTGGCAAGAGATAGAAAAAGATGGCGCGTCATGACAGCCAACGTCGGTCAGGATAAGGCACCTTTAGAGAGAGAGAGAGGGAGGGGGAGAGAGAGAGAGAGAGAGAGAGAGAGAGAGAGAGAGAGAGAGAGAGAGAGAGAGAGAGAGAGAGAGAGAGAGAGAGAGAGCGCGCAAGCTCCTTGTGTATCTGTCTCGAAAAAATAAAAGAAATATATA
>RDPX01000094.1:490766-527744 GCA_003991215.1 Morbakka virulenta | reverse complement strand
AACATGAAGGTGAAAGTAGTGCCCATAGTCATCGGGGCGTTAGGAACACTACCAAAAGACATCAAAAGAAGAGTAGAAGAGCTGGGAATTGAGACCAGAATTGAAGAGATGCAGAAGATTGTAATCCTGCAATCTGCACGAATGCTGAGAAAAGTCCTTGAAAATTGAGGAGACTTGCTGTCACCAATATCAAGGAGACATTACCGCTGCATCTTATCAGTGTGCGGGCTGGATATTGGCAACCTCCTCGTGGTCCAGCCTGCAAGTACCAATCTAACTTTGGGAAACTAATGCCAATACCTGAACAACAGAGACAAACTAGACAATCTAACGACATGTCAAAGATACATGAACCATCTGGTCCAGCTATCCTTCAATTAAATGTAGAAGGCCTTACACGACCAAAATGTGAAGTCATTCAAAAAATCGCCATGGACAATTCAATTTCCGTTATTCTACTGCAAGAAACACATGCCACCAATGACGACAAAATCAAGATATATTATTTCATTGTTGAATAATTACAATCACGGTGGAAGAGATGTGAGAGAAATGACTCTCGTTGTCCTTCATCTATAGAATGAATGAAGCCTGCATAAAAAATGCTCCTTGCTACAGAAGAAAAAATTTGGAAAATAACTGTTATTGAATCACAAATAAGGGAAATAGGATAGGATTGTGTACAACTCAACAGATATGATTTCCATTTCCGTATAAGATAAATAGTTTACCACACCATGTCACAAACGTAACACTTCTCAAGCTGGGACATGATATCATGGGACGAAGAGCAGACATACAGATTAGAAAAAACGTAAAATGTATTTCAGTTAATATTGAAGACAAAAGAACAAGACGTTGGTAAAAAAATTGATATAAAAGTGCCTCGTGGCGTTTGTAATTGATTCAAAATATTTATAAATCAAAAGCTTATCAGGTGCAGTAGACTAAGCAGTTCATTATGTTTTTATTTCCGATCATCAAAGTGAAATGTTTCATAAGAAAGAGTAGTGTCCTTTCCAAAAACATATATTACAGTTTTCAGGTTTCATAAAGTTGAAAATGCATAATTCTTTTTCTTTATTTTCCAGTATACGTAACTGTATGCGAACCAAATCAAAGTACCAATAGAGAGATATTCCCGATATATTCCCGAATTCTGCTATAAAATACACAACAAAGTTATAAAAATAAACGTCAATTTTAAACAGATATTGGAAGAAAACAAAAAATAGACTTACCTAGAAATGATTCCCTTAATACATGCTTAGCTTGTTTTGAAATATTTGTATTCCAATACGTAGCAACACGTAGCAATACGTAACAAAACCATGCATTTTTAAAGCGTCATCTTCAGAAACAGTACAAAAACATTCGTAAAATGACTTGAATAGAGCTCAACTACTTTGAATCTTGTCAATGCTTTCAGAGCAGGATAACCGTTCATCAACTAAGAAAAATAACAAATAAATGGATTGAAAACAACAGCGGCTCTATGAGGTCTTGTGTTACAAAGTTCCGTTTTTTAATAGTTTAATAATATTTAGTGTCTGTTCAAGTTCATTCATTGACGTTGGTCTGGTTTGTCTTTAATTACTTGTAAATTGTTTTAGTTACACTTCCAGCATTATACGTCAATACGAATAACAAATGTACTCATTGACGTTGAGACAAGGTAATTAAAAGTTTTGATTTTAACTTGAGAGAATGCACAGAGAGAGAGATAGATAGATAGATAGATAGATAGATAGAGAGAGAGAGAGAGAGAGAGAGAGAGAGAGAGAGAGAGAGAGAGAGAGAGAGAGAGAGAGAGAGAGAGAGGAGAGAGAGAGAGAGAGAGAGAGAGAGAGAGAGAGAGGGGGGGNGGAGAGCCAGACAGACAAGAAGAGATAGAGAGAGAGAGAGAGAGAGAGAGAGAGAGAGAGAGAGAGAGAGAGAGAGAGAGAGAGAGAGAGAGAGGGAGGGGGGGTGTATTTCACCGCAAATTTGAAAGATATTTACCACATGAGATATCTGTTGTAAGTTTAGCAAAGCCTATTTCAATGGTCCAGTATGCAATCGAATGAAAGACTTGGTTTCAAAAATGATCTGTTTATAAATATAGGTCAATTGGTAGAGCAGATGAACATGAAAACCATAACCACTGATTCAAATTTAGTGTCGTGCAACTGCTTTATTTCCCTTGATTTTTTATTACAATACAATAACGGTAGTTATCAGTGAAAATAACATTTACAAAAATATTATTAAAATATTTTTATGGTTCGTGATAGCCTATTACCGCTCATATAAGCCCATGGGCTTATAATTTTTTTTTATGTGAAACACAAAAGAATATCAATAAAATACCTCCCCCACTAAAATAATCTCCCCCCGGCAGAATAGTATTAATAGACACATTCTAAATACCAGCAGGACATGGCATGGTTGGTCGTAGTCAAGCTACCGGGTGAACAGTATAACAATGAACAAACTGTTGCACCACACATCTATAGCACGTGCTTGTGAGGGGTGGGTGGGTTGGTGTGGCTACTAGTGAACAATCAATAGAACAATAGAACAATAGAGATATTTTTTTTCTCTCCGGCTCCAAAAACTGTCTCAAGAACAGGAAAAAGTTCTTTTTGAAAGTGTGACGAACTAACGAACTAACGAACTGACTAACTAACAAACCTCAAATTATAGGTCGAGCCTTCGGCCGACCAAAAATGTACATAATGTTTTGAAAAATAGGTACTGGTAATAAAAAAATTATTCAATATTAATGTCTTCTTCATCGCTTTGCTCATGTGAACTAGGATCTGAGAGCTCTTCCATTTCAATTTCTCTGTCGTCACCACCATCACTTTTAGAATGATCGTCATCGTCCACGTCAATGGTTGGCCTCTCAGATAGTTCTTTATCCATAGCTAGCATCATTTCTTCTACTTCGAGTGGGACGTTTATGGGAACGTCTCTGTTCAAAATGGTCCCCATTCCATTCAACATAACCACATTCTCTAAATCCTTTCATAATCATGTCTCCAGATGCTTCTTTCCACGACTGCTCGACCCAACTGATAACCATTTCACAGGACGCTCTTCTCCGTTTCCCTGTTCTAGTATACTCCACTTAACCGCTTTCGATCCATTCGGCCCATTTGTCTTTCATTAAATCTTTAAATAATTTATTCACATGTGTGTCGATAAATTCAAGTAATGGTGTCATACCACCATGAATAAACTTGACTGCGGTATTCAATTCGTTCAGTTTTGAAAGAATGTTATCTCCCTCGTGTGACCTAGCCGTGTCAATAAGTAACAAAGTTTTGGTTTGTTTAAAGAAGCATTCAGGTCTTATCTTCAGTACGCTTGCATACTGATTAACCATAATGTCCTGTCTCATTGTACCACCTTTCTGCCTTCAGTTACCATATTATTAGGAAATTTACCTTGAGGCGCTTCCTTTAAATTTTTAAAAATTACCATGTGTGGAAGTTCAACAGCGGTGTAATTGTTACCTTGCTTTTGGACACCAGCAGTCAAGACAACAGTCAAACGTAATTTTGCGTTGCGACCTTTACAGTTTGTACTCCATTAAAATCAATGGTTATCGATCTGGGCACATCAAAATAACACGGTGTCTTGTCCATATTAAGTATCATTTCGAAGTCTTACAACAGTTTCTCATGTCTGAAAGGAACTGTTGTGTTTTCTCTGGAGCGTCAGGTGGTACCTTTTGCCCAACACTAGTAACTCTACGGTATTTCAACTTGTTTCTTTTCAGCAATTTTTCCAGGTACCCATTTGAAGCTGCGGAAGTGTTACTCGGATCAGGGTATAGGTTTGGAAATATACTCCTTGCTTTTCTGCAGATCATCCTCCCTGTAATTGTTTGCCGCTTGCTTCTTGTCTCTTTTACAATTTCAACGAGTGCCTCCTCAAGAAAAGGATACTTAGCTTTCTGGGGTCTAATTTTTCGTTTAAATCTTCACTTATTACTAACTTTACGAATTTCTTTTTCAATGGTATCACGCTGGTCTCTCCATCTACGAACATTCTTTCTATCGACATAACAAGCTTTAGGTGCAGCAGAAACATTTCCACCATTTTTATTTAAAATCCTCAAAACCTCCTTCTTTAAGCTCAACGGATAACTTTGACGATTCTCTGCCATCTTTCATTAACAGCCAATAAAACAGCATTAAATGAGAAAGCGATTTCAAAACACATTTCAATACAGGACAAACATTGATAAAAGTATTTATGTAAATATGCAAATAACTGAAGCTTTTATCCTGTATTCATAAATAAATAAATAAATAAATAAATTTTGAAAACATTCGAAATTATTTGAAAAGCATTTCATTGACGTTCGAAATTATCTGAAAAACATTCCATTGGTATTAGTAAATAACATTGGATTTTACCAGCAGATCTTGGAAGATGGCGAGAACAACTGATGTTAAAACTTATACCATTGCAGTTGAAAGTTTTGTAACAGGTCATCATATTTACAAAAGAGTTTTGTCATCTTTTATTGGAGAATGTTTAAACGGTCAAGTTGAGCCAGAAAACCCCCACGATAAATACGCAATCAAAGTGGTTAAAAATGAAGTTGTCGTTGGTCACGTGCCTGCAGAAATTTCGAGATATTGCAGTTTTGTTTTGAATTCAGGGGGAGTAATCACAGCGATTGTAACTGGACCAAGAGAAAATAAGCGGGGTAATGGACTAGAAGTTCCATGCAGGTATTCAATAAAGGGTCCGAAGACCTTTTTATTAAAAGCTGAATTGGTAATTAAGGATATTGTAAACAGGAAGTAAAGTATTTCATAAAATAAAAACCTTGTATCTTCATTTGTCTAAAATGATTTTTGCTCTCGTTTATAAGCACACCGGGCTTATACTCGAGTATAAGCTCATGGGCCTGTAAACGACGCTGGCTTATATGCGCGGTAATAGGGTAAATATTTTTTGCTCGCAGATATATAGATGCATGGATTTATAAATATATAGATACATAGATATGTAGAGATATAGGGATGTAGAGATATAGAGATGTAGAGATATGGAGATGTAGAGATGTAGAGATGTAGAGATGTAGAGATATAGAGATGCAGAGATATNAGGAAGTAAAGTATTTCATAAAATAAAAACCTTGTATCTTCATTTGTCTAAAATGATTTTTGCTCTCGTTTATAAGCACACCGGGCTTATACTCGAGTATAAGCTCATGGGCCTGTAAACGACGCTGGCTTATATGCGCGGTAATAGGGTAAATATTTTTTGCTCGCAGATATATAGATGCATGGATTTATAAATATATAGATACATAGATATGTAGAGATATAGGGATGTAGAGATATAGAGATGTAGAGATATGGAGATGTAGAGATGTAGAGATGTAGAGATGTAGAGATATAGAGATGCAGAGATATAGAGATATAGAGATATAGAGATGTAGAGGCATAGAGATGTAGAGATATAGAGATGTAGAGGTATAGAGATATAGAGATATAGAGATGTAGAGGCATAGAGATGTAGAGATATAGAGATGTAGAGGTATAGACATGTAGAGATATAGAGATGTAGAGATGTAGAGATATAGAGATGTAGAGGTATAGAGATGTAGAGATATAGAGATAGAGAGATGTAGAGACATAGAGATGTAGAGATATAGACATGTAGAGATATAGACATGTAGAGATATAGAGATGTAGAGATATAGAGATATAGAGATGTAGAGATATAGACATGTAGAGATATAGACATGTAGAGATATAGAGATGTAGAGATATAGAGATATAGAGATGTAGAGATATAGAGATATAGACATGTAGATATATAGAGATGTAGAAATATAGACATGTAGATGTACAGACATGTAGATGTATAGACATGTAGATATATGGACTTGTAGATATATGAACATGTAGATATTGTAGATATATAGATGTGTATATATATATAGACATGTAGATAGATAGATGTATAGATATAAACGTTTGCTAATTCATAGACGCAAAGGATTTCATAGACGTAAAGTAGAATAATATTTCCAAAACATTTGCACCTCCTCCTACGACTTATAGTGTGAAAATTTCTATATCTTGATTTTTAAAGTTATATAAGAACTTGTTATTTTAGAGTGACTTATTGCTGTTTTCGTTTTGTGGGAATAGCTTCAAAACATTTAATATTTCCATAATGTAGACGTCTAGGGAAAGAGCAAAAATAAAGTATATTGTTATTTCTCAAAACCGAATGTTTCTATATTGAATTTTGGCACAGAATACTTTGCACAATTGTACCCTAACTATATAGTATTCTTACGCTGAGTGGTAAAATGTAACTCATCACTATTCACATCATCCTTCCGAAGAGTCTACGTCTCGCACCCATAGACCAGTACGGACCACACAAAACACTTCACAAATTTCACTCTTGTTACATTGCAAGCTTGCTTATTATTACATTCCTCTTACTCTTGTGAATTAGTTTTTTGCTAAAATGATCCTCATCCTTATATCACTCTCACATCGTCCGTTACTTGTGACTAGAATTCCCAGATAGTTTAAATTTTCTGTTTGTTCCAGTCTTATTGTTAACTAAGATAGTAATATGCTGTGCCTCCTTCCTGGAGACCATCAGAACTTGTCTTTTTCTCATTGATTCTTAACGCCTTCTCAATACTTGCTTGTCCAAGGGCACTAACTCGGTTTTGGAGCTTTTCCTCGGAATCCGCTATCAGAACCGTATCGTCAACGTACCTGATATTATTAACATTGACTTTGCCAACTTTAATGCCTTCCAACTCACTGATATCTCTCGTAATTATTTCACCAATTCCTACATATGTATTTTGTCTCTAATACAAATTTCTGATCAATCGTAAAATCTTGCCTTCAATATCCAATCTCTAAAGCATGTCAAACAGCTTCTCTTGTTGCACTCTGGCAAATGCCTTTTTACAGTCTGTATAGCACAGGTAAAGCTATTTCTAAATTTCTCAAGCTCTCTCCATAAATCTTCTTAATAAAAAAATTCCATTTGTTGTACCTTCACTTTTCACGGAGCCGAACTGCTCCATACTAACTTCTGGTCTTATTCTATTTCTAATCCTGTTTTTAATTACTCTTAGTATTACCTTACAAATCTGATTTATGATTCTTATCATTCTCTGTCTATTGCACTCCATTGTCCCAGGTATCTTTGATATAGTAATAAATGTTGAGCTGTACATCTGCTGAACGACGTCATCGGTGTCATATATTTTGTTTGCCAGTTGAGTTGCAGCATCAATTCCAAACTCTTTCAGAGCTCGAAGCATCTCTACTGCAGCACCATTATCTCCAACTGACTTAGCTTTTTTCATACAATTTATTGCTGCCCTTATTTCGTCCTTAGTTATGTCCATTCCTTCGTCATCAAAATCTAGGTTGCTATCCTCCACCAGGTCGTCATAAAAATAATTTTTGGATTTATTCGCTCCACCTACTTCCATCTTCCTCCGGCTCCATCACAACTATTTCATTTGCATTTTTAATTGCTTTACCTGTGATATTTCTTTTGTCACATGTTAATCGCTTTAGCTTTTCTTACATTCGCTGGTCATCTCTTATATTCATATCTTCACTTTCCATTTATCTATCGTTCATCCATTTTCACTTTTCCTCTGCATGTTCCCTTTGTATAAACCCTTTATCTCTCAATATCTCATTACATCACTCCTCTTTTATTGTCTTCTTTCTTTCTTGGTATTTTTTTCTAAGAAAACCCAGCTGTTGTGTTGTTGTTCTATGCTTCTGCTTCATCTTTTTAAGCTTTATCCTTATCTTAGTCACCAAGGAATATGGTCGCTACCACAGTCAGCTCCCGGATAAGTCATTACCTTCATCACAGAGTTTCTGTTCCTTTTATTAATAATGATAAAATCTTTTAGGTTTTTTATTCCTCCGCTTGGACTCTTGCACATCCATAAGCGTCTTGGGTGGTATTTAAACCAGGAATTTTATATGACTTTCTCTGTGCACCACTCCACAAAACGTCCCCCTCTGTCATTTCTCATTCTCAATCCGTACGATGTAGCTGTACCTTGTTTTCGCCTTTTACCGACCTTAGCATTCATATTCGCCATTACAGTAGATACCTCATGTTCCTTGCACGTATCGTATGCTCTGTTTAGATAAAGGTAAAAGTCATCCACTTCCCCCTCCTCCGCTGCTGGTGTTGGCACATACACCTGAATTTCACAGATATTATACGGTTGACCTTTAAATTTCACTAGAAGAGCTCTGTACAATGCAGGCCAACATCCACGAATACAAGATTTAAGATGCTTGTCTACCAGCACTCCAACATCTCTCTGTGCTGAGTCAGCAGATAGATGAAGGCAACCCCACTCAGAGCATCCACGCAGCCAAGACCCGGCCATTTCACCTCCCTCAAACCCAATAGGTTCAGTTTTAGTCTTTTCATTTCCTGTTCTACGTTAGCCCTTTTTCCTGCCTGGTGCATAACTCTAACGTTCCATGTCACCAGCTTGATCTCCTTTGACGTCCAGTGTGCTTGAGAGAGGAGGACACTCCCCTGATGACGCAGAAAGGACCCCTGCTACCCACCATTAATAAACCCTATGTCAATGGCTTCAACTGAGTCCATAAAATCAAGATATTTTTTAGAAATACCGTCTGACGGCAGGGGATGATAACACATTCTGAACAAGAAATTAAATATTTTTGAAACGATTTTAAGAGAACTTTTCATTATTGTGACATCTTGATCTTCTCTTTTCAAAGCTATATTTAACGTACTACATACTAATGTTCAAACTGAGAACAATCTAACAATTTTCAGTGCCAGGTGCATGCAGTATCGAATTCAAGAAATAAATAATGGCTGAGTTGTGTTGAAAGCACCAATTCCAAGTCTGGAAGAGTAAATATGACAAAAATGACTTGGCCAACCATTAAATTCGTGTCTGTCATTTTAGAATAACAAATATTCCATGTTGTTATGAATCAGAACATCAAGTTTCTTTGAGATATTTTGAGTACATCTGTAATTTGAGATCCAACTATAAGACTTGCAATTGAGAGTAGGTTTAACATTTATGATTTGAACGGAGATACAAATGAAGTCAAGTTACCACCATGGTCGAATTTGTATTTATAGTGTTGGACGTACTGTTTGTCTTTGAAAAGAATGTCTCCTAGCTATCTCCATTCTTGTTCCGACTTTTCAGTCATTGCCTATCAAGAATTATGATGATCCATCTGACCCTCGCAAGTATCGACCTGTAAGTCTTCTTTCGGTCATTAGGTTTACTCCGAAACTATGAAATACCACGCTGGCGTCTGGCCGAGTTGTCTGTCTCATGGGAAGGAGTACCTCTTAGAATTGCTTGGCAGGTTTCCTAGAAATGGCGCCTCAATAGAATTCCCAGTGGTAATGTCACCTCACCACCGCTCCTCTTTTATAAGGGGAATGTGTGGTAAACAGTGTCTCCTGTCGCTTTGTTTACTGCTGTTGTGTTATCACATTTGACATTTTTATATTTAATTCAATGAAATAATTTAGTAAGGACTTTCAGAGACTTAACCTTTTAGAACAGCCTTGTTCTGAGAATTGTAACCTCAGATTCATGCCTCTAGCCTTTAAGCAATTATTGTATTTTTATTACACTCTTTAAATTTATGAAATGGCCACTTGTTGAATTTAAATGTGTCTCTTATATGAATTACTAATCTGGATGAATCAAGAACATAACATGGTGTCAGAAGTGGGATTTTGCGAGGAGGAACAATGACAGGTTTCACATTTTTCCTTTAACTGAATAGAATACTCACGTGGAAGGCAACCAAGATCACCAAAACAATCAGCATATGTAGATAAAATTGTAGACCTGTTGCTCTTGTCAACTGCCTGGACACGAGTGATAAGGTTAAGACATTCACTTGATTCTAAACCCAAAATAGGAGTTGAAGTTGTTGAAGCAATGACAAAAGTGAGTTTCACATTTTTAACCTTCTTATAAGTTATGCACAATGAGCACTGGCCAACAATAGGAATTGGCGATCCATTGTAGGCAGTTAACTTTGCATGACATGGATGGAGACGAGGCTTTGGATGGAGGGAGTTGAATATTGTTGCCGGTAGAATATTGCATTGTGCACCTGTGTCAATTTTGAAGTTTACTGGAGATTTGTTCAGAACAAGTGTGACTAACCATGACAAAGTATTTGGTGCAAGAACATCGATATGATAAGGTTGAGAATAAGTTGAGGAGCAATCCACTGTGGGTGACTTGGAGTAAATAGTATCAACAAAAAAATCATTTTCGAATTCAGAGTCGTCATCAGTAGGAGTGTGTACAGCATGAACTTTCCTTTGGGGGCAAAGACGAGAAAAATGGTTCATCTTTTTACAATTAATGCATTTCTTGCCATAGGCTGAGCACTTTTCACGAAGGTGGCTGTTTCCACAAAACTTACATCGATTAATAAGTTCTGGAGATTTCCTATTTGGTTTGGTCACTATCACTAGGCCATTAACCCAGTCTGTTGGTTCCTGAATAGTTTTGATGATGCCCTAGTTTACCATTTTTTCCAGTTCTTGCTTTAATTTGGGCTTTAAGGCAAGTGGTATTTTGCGAGGAGGAACAATGACAGGTTTCACATTTTCCTTTAACTGAATAGAATACTCACGTGGAAGGCAACCAAGATCACCAAAACAATCAGCATATGTAGATAAAATTGTAGACCTGTTGCTCTTGTCAACTGCCTGGACACGAGTGATAAGGTTAAGACGTTCACTTGATTCTAAACCCAAGATAGGAGTTGAAGTTGTTGAAGCAATGACAAAAGTGAGTTTCACATTTTTAACCTTCTTATAAGTTATGCACAATGAGCACTGGCCAACAATAGGAATTGGCGATCCATTGTAGGCAGTTAACTTTGCATGACATGGATGGAGACGAGGCTTTGGATGGAGGGAGTTGAATATTGTTGCCGGTAGAATATTGCATTGTGCACCTGTGTCAATTTTGAAGTTTACTGGAGATTTGTTCAGAACAAGTGTGACTAACCATGACAAAGTATTTGGTGCAAGAACATCGATATGATAAGGTTGAGAATAAGTTGAGGAGCAATCCACTGTGGGTGACTTGGAGTAAATAGTATCAACAAAAAAATCATTTTCGAATTCAGAGTCGTCATCAGTAGGAGTGTGTAAAGCATGAACTTTCCTTTGGGGGCAAAGACGAGAAAAATGGTTCATCTTTTTACAATTAATGCATTTCTTGCCATAGGCTGAGCACTTTTCACGAAGGTGGCTGTTTCCACAAAACTTACATCGATTAATAAGTTCTGGAGATTTCCTATTTGGTTTGGTCACAATCACTAGGCCATTAACCCAGTCTGTTGGTTCCTGAATAGTTTTGATGATGCCCTGGTTTACCATCTTTTCCAGTTCTTGCTTTAATTTAGGCTTTAAGGCAAGTGGTATTTTGCAAGGAGGAACAATGACAGGTTTCACATTTTCCTTTAACTGAATAGAATGTGGGCGTGGGTTCGTATCCCACTTCTGACACCAATAACACCTCAAGCCCAACTTATCCACAATCCAATGGCTTAGTGGAAAGAACTATACAAACTGTAAAACGGACTCTGATGAAAGCTTTTGAACACAATGATGATCCAGCACTATCTCTATTAATGCTACGAGCAACACCAGGTCAAGATAACCTTTCACCTGCATATAAGTTAATGAAACGTGAACTAAAAACAGTTATCCCAAAAATCCAACCTATGTTCACAACTACCAAACCTGTCAACTCCTCCCCAAAAGGTACAAAATCAAAAGCTCTACCACAGCTCACAACAGCTTACACTGTACGCATTCATAGCAAAAGTGGTTGGACAACTAAAGCTAAAGTATTGCATCAAACTAAACACCCCCGATCATATCAGGTTGAAACAGAAACAGGAAATGTTCTTCGTCGTAACAGACGGCATTTACTCCAAACAAATGAATCTTTCTATCCACACCAGGACATTGATTATGAAGATATACTGCCCACTCTGACAAGCTAACCTCGAGCAAACCAACCTCAACTGAACAAACCTCAAAACAACCTATCTCAAACTACACCAGTTGAACCAACCAACCCTATGACTACAAAATCAGGTAGACACATACGACCACCAAAGAGATTTAAAGATTATGTACTGTAAATATTTTTAGCTCGGAAAGGAGGATGTTGTGTTATCACATTTGACATTTTTATATTTAATTTAATGAAATAATTTAGTAAGGACTTTCAGAGACTTAACCTTTTTGAACAGCCTTGTTCTGAGTATTGTAACCTCAGATTCATGCCTCTAGCCTTTAAGCAATTATTGTATTTTTATTACACTCTTTAAATTTATGAAATGGCCACTTGTTGAATTTAAATGTGTCTCTTATATGAATTACTAATCTGGATGAATCAAGAACATAACAACTGCCATCCGCATCGCCATAGGGGTCACTTATTCAACATGCTAATACTCTGCGTCTTGGTGATGGTTTCGGAAGTTTACTTCGCCCCCCCCCCCTTTAAGACCAGTTCAAGCAAACAAAAAAACCCCGGTACCCGGCAGATCTTCAGTGATCCGGGACTGCAAAGAATCTCCTGATACAAAAACTGACTCCATATCAGAGAGTACAGACTCAAGACATGGCAGTACTGGATCTAAACAGACCCTGAAAAAACTGTTATCACCACAAAATACCCTCTCCTTAGCTGTTAGTAATATCAGGGGCCCTCGTTCCAATTTTTCTTTTGTGAAAGCTTTTCTTCATTCTGACTTACCCCACATTCTTGCAATTTGTAAAACAAGCTTCAGTGACAGAGTTAGTAAAAGTGATCTACACTTTGAAGACTTAAAATAATGATTCTGCAACTCATCTTCATGGTCTTCCTATTTTTACTTGACAGGATCTTCCAGCTCTTCGAGTAAAAAACTTGGATCTAAAGATAACCTTTTCATGTGCTTTAGATTGTTTCATCTATAGGCCACTTGTTACCTATTTTTTTGTACCAGTCTCTCTCCCTATTTCTCTTCTCTCTATCTCCCTCTCCGTCTCCCTCGCTCTCTTCCTCTCTCTCTCTCTCTCTCCCCCTTCTGTCTCTCTTTATCTATCTATCTATCTATCTATCTATCTATCTCTCCTCTGATTTTTGCTCAGATATTGGAACAGTATCAGACTCTATTGATGAGGCCTTGAACAAGCATCATACTATTAACACTTTTGTGTTGGTGGATTTAATGCTCATCACATGTCCTGGTTAACTTATTCCTACAGGACTGACAGACATGGAGGAGTAACTTACAACTTCGCTTTTGCCCATGATGTTAAACAGCTTGTTTATTTTCCAACATGAATTTCTGATTCAAACTCAGAAAAACCTTTAGTTTTATATCTCTTTTTTCGAGGTTAAGGTAATAGTTTCCAATCTTGTTGACAAGCTGTATTTTCACAAAATTTTTCAATTTGTTCAGGCTGACTGAGATTAATTTCGTCAATTTCGTCGTGATATTCCATTGGTTTTTAGCAAATCATCTTCTGATCCTCTGAATGATTTCAGAGAATGGGTGCAGGTTGCTATTGGAACATTTTTACGTAATCGTAGTAACAAAGACAAATCTCATTCTCCTCTATGGTTCAATGGTCATTGTTTTTCTGCCATTGCAAATTGAAATCTATTACGGTATTTCCACTCAAAGACTAAAAGGTCGGGATTTCTGGGAGATTAACAGTAACGTTGTGAATTCTGGTAATCTTTAATTCCTCTACTCTTTGCTAGTGTCCGATTTTTCATGTTCTCTAGAAAAAGGCTGATCTTTTTGCTAGAGAGATTTTCATCAATTCCTCTAAAAAGGACACTATTTAATTGCCATAGTTCACTCCACAAACTGATCAAATATTGAACTCTATTAACATAAAACTCACGGCCTTGATTTTATTCCGGTAGTTGCTTTAAAAGAGTGTCCTTCTGAGCTTTCTTTCTTGCTGTCAATACTTTTTAACATATGCCTATCGGAGTTTTGTTTTCCGCCTTCCTTTAAAACCTAGGTCTCTTTGCTAATGTTCAGTATGAGTTTGGAGGATCTCACTCCACTGGTGATTTTTTGACTGTTATAAAGGAAAGCTTTTTACCCAATCAGACCAGAAGGTATCGCTGTAAATCTACCATCTCCCCTTGTATGAATTACTTGTGCCATATCGTGACAGGTGCTTGGTCACCTCATCTTGATATTCTTGATTGAATTTAGAAGCTTGTTTATAGCTTGATAGATCCAAATCTTGCTGCTATTCTTCAGCCTTGGTCTCATTGACGGAATGTGGCTTGTCTTGGTCTTTTCTAGAAGTATTATCATGAAAGTGTTCTGATGAAGTTTCCATCCTGGTACTACCNTTCCTCTCTCTCTCTCTCTCTCCCCCTTCTGTCTCTCTTTATCTATCTATCTATCTATCTATCTATCTATCTATCTATCTATCTCTCCTCTGATTTTTGCTCAGATATTGGAACAGTATCAGACTCTATTGATGAGGCCTTGAACAAGCATCATACTATTAACACTTTTGTGTTGGTGGATTTAATGCTCATCACATGTCCTGGTTAACTTATTCCTACAGGACTGACAGACATGGAGGAGTAACTTACAACTTCGCTTTTGCCCATGATGTTAAACAGCTTGTTTATTTTCCAACATGAATTTCTGATTCAAACTCAGAAAAACCTTTAGTTTTATATCTCTTTTTTCGAGGTTAAGGTAATAGTTTCCAATCTTGTTGACAAGCTGTATTTTCACAAAAATTTTCAATTTGTTCAGGCTGACTGAGATTAATTTCGTCAATTTCGTCGTGATATTCCATTGGTTTTTAGCAAATCATCTTCTGATCCTCTGAATGATTTCAGAGAATGGGTGCAGGTTGCTATTGGAACATTTTTACGTAATCGTAGTAACAAAGACAAATCTCATTCTCCTCTATGGTTCAATGGTCATTGTTTTTCTGCCATTGCAAATTGAAATCTATTACGGTATTTCCACTCAAAGACTAAAAGGTCGGGATTTCTGGGAGATTAACAGTAACGTTGTGAATTCTGGTAATCTTTAATTCCTCTACTCTTTGCTAGTGTCCGATTTTTCATGTTCTCTAGAAAAAGGCTGATCTTTTTGCTAGAGAGATTTTCATCAATTCCTCTAAAAAGGACACTATTTAATTGCCATAGTTCACTCCACAAACTGATCAAATATTGAACTCTATTAACATAAAACTCACGGCCTTGATTTTATTCCGGTAGTTGCTTTAAAAGAGTGTCCTTCTGAGCTTTCTTTCTTGCTGTCAATACTTTTTAACATATGCCTATCGGAGTTTTGTTTTCCGCCTTCCTTTAAAACCTAGGTCTCTTTGCTAATGTTCAGTATGAGTTTGGAGGATCTCACTCCACTGGTGATTTTTTGACTGTTATAAAGGAAAGCTTTTTACCCAATCAGACCAGAAGGTATCGCTGTAAATCTACCATTTCCCCTTGTATGAATTACTTGTGCCATATCGTGACAGGTGCTTGATCACCTCATCTTGATATTCTTGATTGAATTTAGAAGCTTGTTTATAGCTTGATAGATCCAAATCTTGCTGCTATTCTTCAGCCTTGGTCTCATTGACGGAATGTGGCTTGTCTTGGTCTTTTCTAGAAGTATTATCATGAAAGTGTTCTGATGAAGTTTCCATCCTGGTACTACCTCATTTTGTTCCATCTCGTGTAACTTGTTTCTTCTATCCTCTTCATCGTCATTCAATTGTTGTCCTTCATTGTAATAATTGTAGTTTGATGTAGCTTTTTCCTCGGACTGCAAGATTGTGGAACATTTTGCGCCCTGAGTGCTTTCATACAACATACGATTGGAATGTTTTGAACTCTAAGGTTAACTTTTATCTCTTGGCTTGACTTTTTTTCTCTGTCATTTCTTAACAGTTCCATACACGTAATGACATTTTCCCTTGTATGGTTCCTAAGGATAAAAAAAGCTGTCGTTTCAAAGACGCATCCTCAGAGTTTCCTGAACTTATCGTATCAAGAAGTATAAATAAAGTTCTATAAATGACGTAGCTGAAAGGAAACCTAATATCATCCATCGTCAAAGACACTCAATAAAAGTCTGTAAATAAGGTTTCTACTATAATTCAAATATAACTTAATCTTAAATCCTGCAACACTCCACAAGAACTGGAGTGCTTGGAGCTATGAAGTACTTTTGTCTTTTAAATGTGTTTTTATGATATTTCATTATTCCTCCAATTCTCAGAATCAAATGCGCTTTATACATAGGTGTAAAGTTAAGCTTCTTGTAACTGTTGGACTCTTTGTTCAATTTAAAATAAGACTCTTTCTTCGTCTCTGTTTTTTATTTCCAACCCATCCCTTTTAGTAATTGATAAAGATGGTTTGAATCAAATTCGGTATATTTTCAATAGACAAAGTGTTTTATAAGAAGTAAAAGCAAGATATCAGTAAAATTATCTCTTTTTTCACAAGATCATGTGTAGCAAATCCTGTAAGACAGCAAGAGTAAGACAGCTTTTTTGGAGGAAAAAGCTAGTTTAAGTATAAGAACAGCAAATGGTTTTGTGGGTTGGATTATCAAGAAAAGAGAAAATACAGAAATGTTCAGAATCTTCTTAGTTTTAATCTTTGTAAAAAAGGTGCCTTTTTCTAAACACTAATGTAGAAATCATCCTGACTTTTTAGGTGGTTTATTCTCGTCAAACCATACAGATAACTGTGTTGTCTTATAGTCACCCAACACCCCTGAACGGGAAAGAGGGGAATCAATATGTTTGAAATCCACAGCTTCACAAGCAATGAAAGAAAACGCCAACAGCTTGAAATTTAAAAGTGGCCCTACAACTGTTTTCAAATTGTAACTTTTTTCCTGTGAATAATTGGTCTTTCCATCCTTCCTACCAGATTAACAGGCACTTTACACTACTTAAAACCCATTTGCTATGAAATAGGAAAAAACATAGCCTGTTCACCAATATCAGTTAGTAGTTCCGAGACTATAGCATCAAGTTAAACTTGATCGAGAAATAACTTACTTTCAGTCATAGACATTAAACTATCTCTTTCGAAAGGATATGTTTCAAGGAAATACTACAGAAGTTGTTACTTGAATTATCTCATTTTACGTTATGGCTTGTGTCGGCTATCACTCAGTTGTGGTAATCAGATTATCATCTGTTAAAGGTTCTGATACCGCTTTGCTATCTTGCACCCTCACGAATGCCATCAAGCAAAGCGATCAGCTTGAAATTTAGTCGTCGGTAGAATGCGAAGAGGAATAACGAAATTTCATAATTTCTGTTGTGGTATGATGCTGGCCATACTGTTGTTATCTATGATTGTTGTTATTCTATTACAGTTAAAAGTCAGAGAAAATCCAATGCTGTGATATACGTTTGGACAAAGGGATCTGGTGCTGCCTCAGTTTCTCTGGACCAGGCTTCTCTGCATGATCAAAACTGAGGAATTCCCCACTACGCACAAAAACGAGAAACATTAGCCGGTATTAACGTTTTCATTGTAGAAACTTCAAAAATAAAGACACATTGTGATCCAATTTAGATTATTTTAATTCTAGATGTAAACTTGATTCCTTTATTGTATTTTTCATTTGTGCCTGCGATAATGTCACTATTGTCTTCACATTTCTTTGTCTGTTTCTGTTTTTGGTTGGAGGACTTGCTGTCACCCTCATCGAAGGATTGTGGATAGCATAACTCGAAGTGTTTGAATACGAGATCCTTTAGCAAGTAGGTTTTCCTTTGCCTTTCATCCAAAAGCAATTGTTTTTTATAACAAAACGAACGTAGGTAATTTTTCATCAAAGGTGAAAAGAGGAAGAGTTTTGAAGTTACATTATTATATTGCTTGGCAACAAATAAACATCTAAATTTCTTACATTATTTTGTTCTTGTTGTCCCTAATTCGTCCTTTCTGCAGTTTGTGCTATGTGGGATTTAGTGCCTCATGCACAGGTGATTAAAAGGTTTCAAATGTGTCAGTGGGACCCAACTTTCCGAACATTTTCTTGACAAACCTTTTCTGGGAGCTAGACATAAATGCCTGCATGATTTCACTAAATTCCTTATTTTATTTCCTTTTGACAGACTTATTTCGTCTCTAATTTTACCAATTAAAGTAACTTTTAAAATAATCTGTCTGGTGTAATTTGATAGGACTAACAGCCATGTCTTCAAGTTTACAAAGTTTTCAAATTCAACTGTTGTTAATTTGGTAAAATCTGTGATACGAAAACCAGCTAGCTCTAGTACCAGTAACAAGATGATGTTCAAAATAAAACCTACGTTGTTTTACCAATGTTCTTGTATAAACGTTTTTGCCTTATGATTTGGTCGAACGTTTGCTGACCAGAGAGGATAAGAATTCTGCTCACATCGTAATACGTCCAACATTAATCATCCCATTGCGGTTCTCGTATATCAACTTGTGATTGAAGTATTAGTTGATCATTTCAAGTGCTAACTAATTGGTTCGCATTACTCATTTGGATATATTATAATTGGACAGTTGTATAAAGCTCCTTTTCACTTTCAGTATTTACTTACATGTTGGAGCCCAAACTAGAGAGTTTGCATTTGGTATACATTGCTTCTTCATAAATGACGTAGACCTGCAGCTTTTTGATACAAAAAATATATATGAAAGTTCCAGTATTTATTTTATCTTACTAATGACTTAAGATAACTTTTTAAGCCACAGCGATATCAGATTGAAAATAACACTTCTTTGTCACATTGACCTCTATCACGTGTCAACTGTAAGAGAAGATTTTGGGAGTGTTGTGAGATCAGGATCGTCTTGGATCATAGCTACTGGATCGTCATTCATTGTCTTTTCATCAAAACGTGTCTGACCACCAAGTGTAACGTATAAAAGACTTTCGTTTTCTATCTTTAAAAACAAAAACGAAAATAAAAAAGAAGATAAGGCCAAGAGATAAGAGTTTACCCCAGACTCAAAGACAATCAAGTCATATCATGAAAAAAAGGAGTCAGAAATCAAATAATGTCACTATCTCGCAGCCTGAAAGAAAAACTACATTCATACAAAGATTAATTGATGATAAAGACGTCGAGAGAAACGAGCCACATAAAAATGGAACAGACTTGGTTCCACGAGAAGCAATGAGTCACAAACGAGTAAAATGATGTATAACAAACTTGGTGTATGATAGCTGTTTCGTACAAGTGCTAACAGTATTAGAGATAATATAAATATGTTCTACACCAGAGTATTGTACCTAATTGGTCTGTAAGTGTTTTATGCATATACGAGAGTCACAGTTTGAATAAATTATCTCTTAACTATGTCATGAGTTGGATAGATGGTTGCTTCAGAGCCAAACTCATTACATTAAACACTTGTATTGATTCTATGGAAACTGCGACATGGTATTTGGGTATTAAGAAAGCAAAAAGTAAAAGCTAAAAATTCTTAGTAGAATAAGAAACGTATCCATCTATCCATCCATCTACTTGCATACCTATCTATGTATCTATGTATCTATGTATCTATGTATCTATGTATCTATGTATCTATGTATCTATGTATCTATGTATCTATGTATCTATGTATCTATGTATCTATGTATCTATGTATCTATGTATCTATGTATCTATGTATCTATGTATCTATGTATCTATGTATCTATGTATCTATGTATCTATGTATCTATGTATCTATGTATCTATGTATCTATGTATCTATGTATCTATGTATCTATGTATCTATGTATCTATGTATCTATGTATCTATGTATCTATGTATCTATGTATCTATGTATCTATGTATCTATGTATCTATGTATCTATGTATCTATGTATCTATGTATCTATGTATCTATGTATCTATGTATCTATGTATCTATGTATCTATGTATCTATGTATCTATGTATCTATGTATCTATGTATCTATGTATCTATGTATCTATGTATCTATGTATCTATGTATCTATGTATCTATGTATCTATGTATCTATGTATCTATGTATCTATGTATCTATGTATCTATGTATCTATGTATCTATGTATCTATGTATCTATGTATCTATGTATCTATGTATCTATGTATCTATGTATCTATGTATCTATGTATCTATGTATCTATGTATCTATGTATCTATGTATCTATGTATCTATGTATCTATGTATCTATGTATCTATGTATCTATGTATCTATGTATCTATGTATCTATGTATCTATGTATCTATGTATCTATGTATCTATGTATCTATGTATCTATGTATCTATGTATCTATGTATCTATGTATCTATGTATCTATGTATCTATGTATCTATGTATCTATGTATCTATGTATCTATGTATCTATGTATCTATGTATCTATGTATCTATGTATCTATGTATCTATGTATCTATGTATCTATGTATCTATGTATCTATGTATCTATGTATCTATGTATCTATGTATCTATGTATCTATGTATCTATGTATCTATGTATCTATGTATCTATGTATCTATGTATCTATGTATCTATGTATCTATGTATCTATGTATCTATGTATCTATGTATCTATGTATCTATGTATCTATGTATCTATGTATCTATGTATCTATGTATCTATGTATCTATGTATCTATGTATCTATGTATCTATGTATCTATGTATCTATGTATCTATGTATCTATGTATCTATGTATCTATGTATCTATGTATCTATGTATCTATGTATCTATGTATCTATGTATCTATGTATCTATGTATCTATGTATCTATGTATCTATGTATCTATGTATCTATGTATCTATGTATCTATGTATCTATGTATCTATGTATCTATGTATCTATGTATCTATGTATCTATGTATCTATGTATCTATGTATCTATGTATCTATGTATCTATGTATCTATGTATCTATGTATCTATGTATCTATGTATCTATGTATCTATGTATCTATGTATCTATGTATCTATGTATCTATGTATCTATGTATCTATGTATCTATGTATCTATGTATCTATGTATCTATGTATCTATGTATCTATGTATCTATGTATCTATGTATCTATGTATCTATGTATCTATGTATCTATGTATCTATGTATCTATGTATCTATGTATCTATGTATCTATGTATCTATGTATCTATGTATCTATGTATCTATGTATCTATGTATCTATGTATCTATGTATCTATGTATCTATGTATCTATGTATCTATGTATCTATGTATCTATGTATCTATGTATCTATGTATCTATGTATCTATGTATCTATGTATCTATGTATCTATGTATCTATGTATCTATGTATCTATGTATCTATGTATCTATGTATCTATGTATCTATGTATCTATGTATCTATGTATCTATGTATCTATGTATCTATGTATCTATGTATCTATGTATCTATGTATCTATGTATCTATGTATCTATGTATCTATGTATCTATGTATCTATGTATCTATGTATCTATGTATCTATGTATCTATGTATCTATGTATCTATGTATCTATGTATCTATGTATCTATGTATCTATGTATCTATGTATCTATGTATCTATGTATCTATGTATCTATGTATCTATGTATCTATGTATCTATGTATCTATGTATCTATGTATCTATGTATCTATGTATCTATGTATCTATGTATCTATGTATCTATGTATCTATGTATCTATGTATCTATGTATCTATGTATCTATGTATCTATGTATCTATGTATCTATGTATCTATGTATCTATGTATCTATGTATCTATGTATCTATGTATCTATGTATCTATGTATCTATGTATCTATGTATCTATGTATCTATGTATCTATGTATCTATGTATCTATGTATCTATGTATCTATGTATCTATGTATCTATGTATCTATGTATCTATGTATCTATGTATCTATGTATCTATGTATCTATGTATCTATGTATCTATGTATCTATGTATCTATGTATCTATGTATCTATGTATCTATGTATCTATGTATCTATGTATCTATGTATCTATGTATCTATGTATCTATGTATCTATGTATCTATGTATCTATGTATCTATGTATCTATGTATCTATGTATCTATGTATCTATGTATCTATGTATCTATGTATCTATGTATCTATGTATCTATGTATCTATGTATCTATGTATCTATGTATCTATGTATCTATGTATCTATGTATCTATGTATCTATGTATCTATGTATCTATGTATCTATGTATCTATGTATCTATGTATCTATGTATCTATGTATCTATGTATCTATGTATCTATGTATCTATGTATCTATGTATCTATGTATCTATGTATCTATGTATCTATGTATCTATGTATCTATGTATCTATGTATCTATGTATCTATGTATCTATGTATCTATGTATCTATGTATCTATGTATCTATGTATCTATGTATCTATGTATCTATGTATCTATGTATCTATGTATCTATGTATCTATGTATCTATGTATCTATGTATCTATGTATCTATGTATCTATGTATCTATGTATCTATGTATCTATGTATCTATGTATCTATGTATCTATGTATCTATGTATCTATGTATCTATGTATCTATGTATCTATGTATCTATGTATCTATGTATCTATGTATCTATGTATCTATGTATCTATGTATCTATGTATCTATGTATCTATGTATCTATGTATCTATGTATCTATGTATCTATGTATCTATGTATCTATGTATCCATGTATCTATGTATCTATCTATCTATGTATCTATCGATCGATCGATCAATCTATCAATCGATCGATCAATCTATCAATCGAAAAAGAGAGGGAAAAGAAAGTGATGATAAAATGGAGAAGGCGGAATAGAGATAGATTGACAGAGGGTCAGGAAGGGGGACATAGACACAGACAGAAAGGTAGAAAGAGAGAGGAACAGAGGGTATTTGGAAAGAGATATCACTAAGAAACATTAAGTTTTTTTTGTAAGAAAATTTATTTCCAATAACTCTAGCCTTCCTGGCTTATCACCTTTTTCATGTATGGTAATTAGTAATTATATTTTTAGAAGTGTCAGGGCTCAACAAATTGAAAACACGGTTATCCAGACTTTATACTCCAAGGAAAATTGTTGAACCTGTAACTGCACATGTTTGCTGTTTATAAGTAAATTGTTTACTGATTGTTTTCCATTTGTTCAATTTGAGTTGTACTGGCACCTTTTTTTAGTTTATATGCAGGCGCATGCAAATTACTGTTACCTATTGGCAAGTCAACTAATCACCAATAAAACTTCAATTTTTTTGTTGTATAAATTAGGAAACAATCTTCTCATGAATTTGGTCCGACGAAAGTGTCGCTAGAGAGTGACAGCTTGAAACCTTTCACTAAAGGAGCAGATTCCTTGTTAACTGTCGTGAGCGTGAATAACTGACGTATGGATACTCACTGACACTTTTCAAACTTTACTTCGCTACTTTATGAATTAGGTCTTGGAAAGTAAAGTATACATACGGCCCCCATAATTGTCGCCATCAGGCCAGCTGGGTTCAAGAAAAGACAAACTCCTGAGATACCTTTTGATGAGTCATTTAATGAGAGTATTACTAGTGGGCGACCCTCAGGGAACACGGCATAGACCTTGAATGCAGTTTAAAAAGGTAAGAAAGTAAAGAAACGTGCATATTGGAACATATAATTTAGGCAGTATGAATGAAATGTAAAGGGAACCAAGCGACGTGATGAACCTACCAAAAACGGAATGGAGCAACAGAGTTAGGAGAAATGCACAAATTGATGTATGGAGAATAGAAAACTAGGTTGTGGTGCTTTGCTAGTCCAAAACGGTGCTTTTAAGCCTATATCCTTTACATCTAAGGCTTTTAATCCGAACAGCTCGCGCTTATTTACTGTACATCAGAATTTTTTAACCCATTAAATGGACTTTAGAACACCTTTGCTATTATCATACCACGAATACAAAGTCATGGGAGACCATGCTAATCTCAAATGTTTGGCCTCAGTTGTACCTTGAAGTCCCAAGCTTGCTAGCTGGCGGCTATCAATAGGATTATTCAACTTTTAAATTATGCACCGCCCAGATACGAAAAAAGAAATCTCAGCTGCTTGTAGCCGCTCTCCTTTATCTGAACAGAAACTGAGAGGTTGCAAATCTTGATATTTCTCCTTTTGAAGGCTGCAGCTTTTTGCCACAGGAATTTTGTTTTAAATATCCCGTCTCAATCCTCAGGACAAGAGTTAACTTTATTTCGTTCATTACCACCCTTTTATCTTAATCCTGGTCAGTAGATTTTTCATAAATGGCCCCTGATATTTCTTTAGAGGCTACAGCTTTACCAAATGTGTTTGTTTCCACCTCAAAAGTGGAGTATAAGTGGAGTATAATTCAGCAAAATATACCCGCACAGCCCAAACGGCCTGAAGATTAAAAAAACTTACTACCACCGAGTCTAGACAGAGTTGAGTTTGCACTGAAATAACAAAAGTCTCACTTTCTCTTTTTCTCAAAATTCAAAAGTTTGAAAATGATGTTTGCTAAAAAGCATCACAAACATCGGCATGACCCATAATGGTAAGAAAGAATGGGGCACAATGAAGAAGCCTAACTCAGAAGACCACCACCCAGCAAGTATGGAAGCAGCCCAACGAATTAGCCCATTAACTTCCAATCAATGGAAAGACTAACAAACAATGGGGACAGATGGAATACTTAAAGAGAATAAAGCAAGTCATGCAAAGCGTCCTGTCATAAAGTGATAATATATTTGAATTGCTCTCCATGACCGAATTACAATCAGCTATGAAACACATGAAGTCAGAAAAAGTTATTGGTTTGGATGGAATTGCGATCGACATGATTTTACATCTTAGAGAGAAGGCCAGGTTTTTGCTTGTCTCCTTCTTCAAGAAATGTGCATTAACTTCTCAAATTTCAAGAAAATGAAGAAGAGCTAGAGAAGAGCAAACCTGGTAAGAATCTAAGCTAAACTAATAGTTACTGATCAATATCCCTACTTCGAATCATCTACAAACTATATGAACGCGTAATCATGTCCTACCTATCCCCTATCGCCGAGGAACAATTGACACCAGAAAAAGCAGGCTTTTGACTTTGACGATCATGCACCAGTAGAGCCTTGAACCTAACTCAGTTTGTAGGAGATAGTTTTGAAAGCAAGTACAGTGAAACCTGGGCAGAGCAGAAGGCAAGGAGAAGAAGATGAATGTTGCAGAGATGAGAATGTTACGCTGGATGTGCGGAGTCACGGGAAGAGACAAAATCAGGAATGAGATGATACGAAGAAAAGTGAAGGTAGCTGAAATAGGCTCGAAGATGAAAGAAAGAAAACTGAATTGGTATGGTCAAGTCATGAGAAGAGAGGAGGACTGTGTTGGAAGAAGAGTGATGGCAATAGAAATTCCTTGACAAAAAAGAAGAGAGCGACCTAAATTTAAATGGAAAGACAGACTAAAGAACATATGCAGAAAAAGAACCTCTTTGAACACCAAGTAGGAGATAGAAAAGAATGGAAGAGACCCTCAAGGAACAGTGATCCCATAATGAAATGGGAAAAGCTGCAGAAGAAGAAGTTTTGAGAGCAAACAAATTACAGGTACTATATTTGTTTAACTCATCATCATCATCATGGACGGAAGGCTCATGGTTGAGTCGCCATGGCTTCTTTCGTCATGGCTCTCCACTTAACCCGGTCTTGTGCTGCCCTGTACGCCTGGATGACAGTTAGTCCAGATTCTTCTTTGATGTTGTCCATGTACCTTGTTCTTGGCCTGCCCTTTTTCCTAGACCCGTAGACCATACCCATGATTAGCGTTTTCTCCAGTGTCTCGCTCCTTAGTACGTGTCCCAGGTATGACAGTCTCCGGTTCACTAAAGTCTGTGAAAGACGCTTGTCGCATTCTATTCTGCGCAAAACTTCCTCATTAGTTACTCTCTCTGTCCAACTTATCCTCAAAGCTCTCCTGTAACACCACATCTCCAAATTTCTGAGTGTTATCCTGTCGCTCTTCTTCAGAATCCACGTTTCACTACCATAGGTTGCGATGGGGAAGACTAGTGCATTCAGCAGTCTCTTTTTCGTCTTCTTGGGTATCGATCTATCTCTCCAGACCGTTGTGAGAGCTGATGTTGCATTTTTGGCTACAGCAATGCGCTTTCTTATCTCTGGGGTGTCATTGTAGTCATTGGTGAAGAGTGCTCCCAAGTAGGTCATTTGATTGACATTTTCCAGTGGTTGTCCATTTACAAAAATGCTGTGTTCATTCCTGGTGTTTTGGCTCATGATTTTCAGCACTTTTGTCTTCTTTGCATTTAGTGATAGTCCAGCATTTTCTGAGGCTTCTTTTACTCTATCTACCAGTTCTTGTAGCTCCTCCATTGTGCTTCCTATCAAAACTACATCATCAGCATATCTGAGGTTGGAGATAGTCCTGCCCCCTACTTTCACACTGCCTTCATATCCTTCTAGTGCTTCTCTCATAATGCACTCTGAATATATGTTGAATAGGTGTGGGGAGATTACGCATCCTTGTCGTACCCCCTTTTCGATTGGGAACCATTCAGAATCTCCATAGGTCGTGCGCACCTTTGCTTTCTGGTTTTCGTACAATCCCATCAGCAGTTGGATGATATGTACAGGGATACCGATTTGTTTCATGTTTGTCCATAGCCTGTCATGCGAAACCATATCAAAAGCTTTAGAGTAATCAATGAAGCATAGGAAGATGTCCCTATTTCTTTCTCTATTCTTTTCTATAACCATCTTCAGGTTAAGGATTTGATTTCTCGTTCCTCTGCCTGGTCGGTAAGCCGCTTGTTCCTCTGCCACTTCATGATCCAGTGTCAACTTTAGTCTTTTTGCAACTACTTTCAAGATGGTTTTGCTACTGTGACTGATCAATGCAATTGTTCTGTTATTGCAACATTGTAATGTATCTCCTTTCTTTGGTATGGGTATAAAAACCGAATTCAACCAGTCTTGTGGCCATTGCTTTTCTTCCCAAATCTTGGTGCAAAGTCTGTGATAGAACAAGACGCCTGCTTTCCCAGAATTCCTTATCAACTCTGCAGTAATTTCATCATCTCCTGCGCTCTTGCCTTCCTTTAGCTCTTTGATGGCTTCCCTGATCTCTTCTAGCAATGGTACAGGTTCGCTGTCTAATTCTTCCATCTCTTGATTCGTGGTTGGAATAGTGTTATTTCTCTTGTATAGATCTTCACAATACTCTTTCCACCTCTCGCGCACTTTTTTACCATCACAAATGATGTGCCCCTCTTTGTCTTTGATTGTATCAACCTTAGGCTTAAATTTCCTGCTTAGGTTCCTAACTCCCTGATACAAGTCTTTGGTGGAATTTGTAATAGAATGCTCCTCTATGGATGAACACTGCTCATTGATATACCTCTCCTTATCGCGCCTCAGTAGTCTCTGCACTTTTCTGTGTTGGTCCATGTATATATGTTCGTCCTCACTGCTGTTCGATTTTCTAGACTTCAACTCTCTTCTCTTCCCTACTTCAGCGAGTGTCTCATCTGAAACCCAGGGAACAAGCTTGCGTTTCTTGGTGCTGATGTTCAACTCATAACTACAGTAAACTACAGAATCCTCCCATTTAAAGTTCCCCAAATAATCCAAAACTCCTCCATCGTACGTATTATTGGTACACTCTTGGAAAAGATATTTTTCTATCTCGAAATGGATGGCAGGAAGAGTAGGTGGAGAAAACAGATAGTTGGCCTTTCTCTGTACTAGCCTTTTTATTTTTTAATATCTACACAAATAACCTCTTAGGACTACAGGATATACGGAAGTTTATATATGCTGACTATCCCTGGGTTTCAACACAGTCATGGTCCTTAAAAGAAAAAAAAGAGTGGCAAAGGCATTATCATCTCTCTCAGGTTACTACAAAAAATAGGATTTCAAAGCAAACCCCATGAAAACTTAGGTACTCTCGTTCCATTTGAAGAACCACCAACCCAATCAGACAGAAAATTGACGAAATGGCAAATTGAAGAATTGGAAAACCATCCACATCCAGTCTACATTGGTTCACTCTCTCTTGAAAGGAATATGACCTCCAGGGAGCATGTCAATAAGTTTAAAAAAGTGTCTACCAGGAAGAATCTCCCTAGAAAAATAGCAAATACTTCGTGGGGACCAGATGCAAAAAAATCGAAACAAACCGCCTTTGCCCTAAGTTACTGCACCCCGGAATATTGTGCTCCGGGTTGGGAAAGATCATGCTTTGCCAAAAAGTAGAAATTGAAGTAAATAGAGCCTGCCGATTAATCACTGGTAAACTGAAAACAATACCCTAGCCAGTCATGTATGGATTAGCCATCATCGTACCACCTGACATACGTCGAGATGGTATAGCATGAAAGGAAAAGACTAAAGAAGCAGTTGGGTCTAGGCATCCAGTTTCCAACCATCTTAAAATAAAAATGCTTCATGGGCGTGGAGGAATTAGAAACCTTTTGAAATTAAGAGTGCAGAAATGGACAGAGACACAGAGCGAGTGAGCGACAGACAGACAGAGACACAAAGAGACAAGGTTATGGGTTGTACGTGTGTATTGATTGATCCAGCTCAATTCTAGCTATTCCAGCGAGAGAGAGAGAGAGAGAGAGAGAGAGAGAGAGAGAGAGAGAGAGAGAGAGAGAGAGAGAGGGGGGGAGTAGTATGTGTGTGTATGTGTGTGTGCCAGCTGAGAAATAGCGCCGTCCCCAACCCCAGTGAAGAGCTGCCTTGTGAAACCTATCTTGGCAGAAGGAAATGGTTCACCTCGAAGCAAAACAAAATTTGATAGGACAAGGGACAACCTCCAAAGATGGGGTTACACATATGGCCCTGAATGACCTTGCGATGAGCTAATACAAACAAAAAACAACATCTTATGAGGCCGTCCACATGGGCCCACTTGTTCAAATCTATGTAAAGATAGCAAATGGTATAAAACTCCAATGGGTAGGAAAATGGTGTGATAAGATATGATGACGGGTTTGTTGTTTTCGAGGATGATTGAATTCGATCAGAATAGACAGACTGGAGTCACTTTTGTATTTAAAAAGGCATTACTTATATTAATTAGCCCTGTCACTTTTTTATCTAAAAGTGCACCAGTCATATTGATTATACCCCATTTCACTTCACCGCCTGCACATTGCTCTTTTTCAAAACTGAGTTGAAAGTGGAACTCAACATCCATGTTGTTTATTGAAATGTCTACTGGAAATTGATTTGTTGTTCGTTTTGAATGAATGGTGTGCCGCCCCCAAAAGCAACCAATCAGAAGCAACCATTACCATGGTGCGTTTGAAATTTTTAACGCGTGGACAGAAAGTCTAATCGTCTGTCAGCGTCTTTCGAAGGTTGATTTGCACCGCTTTTAAACAAGAATAATGGTGAGAAAACTTTAATTTTTTAACGATTAACACATTGTTTTATGTCAATATACGTATTCTTGGCATTTATTTAAGTTATTTATTGATGTGAAGTATACTTTATCTGACCCAAATGTTGCAGATCTTTTGAATGATCGTATTTATGGTTTTCACTTAACTGCATAGCAAATCTGAATGTTTTTTTGGAAGTAAATCGGCGTTATTGCGTGTGAAGCCCATAAAGCACTATTGCGTGTGAAGCCCATTAAGCACTATTGCGTGTGAAGCATTTCACAATCTTTGTGAAAAGAGTAAAAATCTTTTGCCCGAAGCAGCCGCCCTAGGAGTTTCTGCGTCTTTTTCTGGCATTCTTTAACTGTGCTTTTTGTTCATTCTAGTCTATAAAGTTATCTATCACATGTATTGTATAATAACTATAGTAATTTGTATGTATATTTTATTTTCTCTGTATCATATTAAGAACATAAAAAAATTAATTTAAAAAATGATAGTGCCCGTGCTATTTATTTTCAATAAACTCGAAATGTACAAATTCTTTTGTTAATAGGTCATCCATCACATGTATCACCCAAAACCCAAATTCCCAGTTGGGTGTACGTACCGTTGAGAAAACTGATAATCCTGGAGTCGAAAATCTAGTGTTAGCTGCGCCTGCAAACAATCAAACAGATCTGTCAATGATTTTCATTTTGGTGCGGAGTGTGCTTGTTGAAGCTAACTTTAAACATTGAGAGCATTAATCACACGTTGCTTTTTTGGTGCATTTGCTTGGCTGGCACAGCATGAGGGTCGTGATCAAGCTCACGCCAGCTTTAAAGTGCACGTTGTTGATCACACGCAGCGGCTACCAATGGGTTCATTCAATGGACTTATAATAAATTTTTGAATGTTAGTTTTACTAGAGGCCTCTGATAACACAATGCAACAGCATTTTTGCTTGACACACTTTTTTGATGTTTTCCAATATATTTTTGTGCGCTGAATCCGAAAATCACATTTATTTTTCTCAACCATCGTTCGTTTCTATGATACTGAGCATAGTCACTTTTTGAAAAATACTGAAATTTAGCCGAAATATGAGCCTAACACTAATGCATTACAACAAGACAATGAATCACAATGGTTTTATTATGATAAATAGCAAGTTTACACCATTTGCACGATTGTGAGAAGTTGCCACCTAAATTTGTGAGGCTTATGTAAAGTATAACACACTCATTAATGTTAGTTATTAAGCATAGCATAAGTGTGGAGGGAATAGTTGTTATACATGTAGCTATCAAATGCTGTCACACCTGTAACTGTAGTAAATATGTGCTCTGCAGCTGGAAGAACTTTGCCGAACGTGATTGTCTTGAGTGCTCCGATTTATCACTTCGCACTATTGACCATGTGTGGTCTCCCATCATTGTGGTATCCCGTCATCCTTGATACCTACGTTCCATGGTAGCAATATCTTGATGAAATCGCTCGCCATACTCCTCGCTGACAGAGATTGGAAGGAAAAAAGTCTAGATGTGAATGTAAAAAGTGCAGTTTCAAGGACATGCAACATCCCATGCACTTGAAAGCTGCGACAAGTTGTGAGACAGAGTTTCATAGTTTGGACTTCTCTTGTTACCAAGAAATCCCTGGACAACATTTTAAATAGTGCTCCAGGCATCCCATTCGATGTCGCTCCTTACAGCTTCAAGTTTATCTGATTCCAGCATCTTCTTAATCTCTGGTCCAACAAAAACGCCTGCTTTGACTTTTGCCTCAGACAGCTTAGGAAACATGGACCTAATTTCTTGAAAAACTGGTACTTCTGTACTTAATGGCTTCACTAACTGTTTGACAAGTCCCAGCTTAATTTGGAGAGTAGGTAACAGAATCTTCTTGCGGTCCACCAAAGCAAGGCAAGATAACATTCAACTTTCCTGGTTGCAAATCTTCCCTGGGAGGCCACGCTTTCCATTCATAGTGCTCTTTGCCAGCCCTACTATTTCACAAGCACAAGAAACATGAATATTTTGTGTATCCACCTTGTAGTCCCAATAAAGAACATATGATCTTCAAGTCACCGCAGACATCCCACTCGAAACTACTGTATTTGATGTTGTCAAGGAGCTGTTTGACATTGTCATAATTCTCCTTCTTTTGTACGGAATGAAGAAGAGGAATTGATGGGTGTTTGTTGCCATTGTGTAGTAGAACTGCTTACAAACTCCTTACAGAGCTGTCTGGGAATAAACACCATTCAGAAGGCTTGTGTTTGAATCCAATAGCACATATTACCTGTTTATATCCTTGCAATAGCACATATTACCNTATTTTGTGTATCCACCTTGTAGTCCCAATAAAGAACATATGATCTTCAAGTCACCGCAGACATCCCACTCGAAACTACTGTATTTGATGTTGTCAAGGAGCTGTTTGACATTGTCATAATTCTCCTTCTTTTGTACGGAATGAAAAAGAGGAATTGATGGGTGTTTGTTGCCATTGTGTAGTAGAACTGCTTACAAACTCCTTACAGAGCTGTCTGGGAATAAACACCATTCAGAAGGCTTGTGTTTGAATCCAATAGCAACAAATAACCTGTTTATATCCTTGCAATAGCACATATTACCACTGGCATAAAAAAGCTGTCAAACATGGCATGACACTTTTAGTACACAGACACCTTACAGTCTCCTTTCAACAAATTCCATTCTTTTAATTGAGATGTTAGTACCTCAGCTCCAGACTTAAACCTAAATCTCTGATCAGATCTTCAAGTTTCTGTTGATTTGGATAGTGAAGTTTAGTGCTACACATTGGACGATAGGCTTCTTCTTGACCTTCGGTACTTGTAGCCATTGAATCATCAGATGATATCAGCATCACAGTTTCAAACTGAAAGCAAAGTGAAAGCAATGAGTTAGTTATAAAATACTTGAAGATAAATTTCTGATTACAATAATTATTGCCAAAAATCCCAAAATTGTGTTGTGAAATGCACTGCTGAAATCACTAGATACAGCATACTTACATTTTTGGGAGGTTGTTGTATTGGTAGTTGCTCATCATGAGAAATAGGCACTCTGGATGATGGAATGTCAAGATAATGAAGAGATGTTCTTCCTTTACCTTTCCTATACTTTGAAACATCGATGGTGCAGAAGAAACAATCGTCATGATGATTGCTTTGCTTTCTCCATACTTGTGGAATTGCGAACAGAATTACACTTCCTTTATTTTACAGCCATCCTTCAAAAGCTTGATCTGCATGTACTATAAATGACATGCAGAGCCCATGGCTTATCCTGATCGCCCATTGGTATCCCAAACTACAGTCGATAGGCTACCCAAGACTTATTCCCTTTCATGATTTTATAAGAGACATGCTTTCTGTCAATGTATTACCCACAAACATAACAGAAATTGTTGGGAGAGTTCTTACACATCCTATTCTTGCTAGGCATTGTAAAATTAAGGGAAAATCAATATTAATATCTCAAAATGAATCCTGAGCAATGTGGAGGAAACTATTCACAAAATATGAAGCAGTTATGAAGCGAAGTGTAATGCTTGACTTCTGATCACCTTTCCCGTGATTGTAATCATACTTATTATGCTGCACAAAACTCTGCACTAAAGATCATTGCACATCAATAGCTTTGTTCACATTGCCCTTATCTGGTGCTTGATAAATAAACAACCAAACAAACTGTGCTGAATTAGCAAAATGGAAGGAGCCTAGATGGGAAGCATAGACATCTAGTTGGCTCAATATGAGTTTATGTTTGATCAGTTAACATTAGCATGCAGTGCTCCTTTGAAGTTGAACTTTATAAAGATTAATGGTTGCAAACTGGTTGTTTTTGTTGCATAATCACTTCTCCTGACAAAAATGTAGGCACCACAAAAATGCCAGGTACCAGAAATGCAAAGTTGACACTTATGGAAAAACAAACGATGCTACAGGAAAACAATTAGCATATTTGGAATCAGCGCAAAAAACAAATGATTCAGAAATGTCAGTAAAAATGAGTCCAGCACAACTTTTTTGAAATTTTGTTACATTGTGTAACAAATCCTATCATGTTCCTAGTTCATACATCAGATATTGTGTTCTTGATTCATTCATTCATAATTGCTTGAAGGCTAACAGTGATGAGTTTGAGGTTACAATTCTCAGAATGAGACTAATTTAAAAGCTTAGGTCTTTGAAAGTCCTTACTAAATTATTTCTTAGATTTAAATGTAAAAATGTCAAATGACAAAACATCAGGCAACTATTTTTGAAATAAGTAATGGTGCAGAATGACACACAGAGTACTTTCTCTAAAATCACAAGATGACTGTAAAACATGTGGTCACAGAAACTCTGGAATAGTGCCTGGTTTTCTTCACCACCATTCAAAAGTGGACCAGGTACCCCTATGTCTCTTACGACATTGCTTCACAAAAATTTGCCTCCACTTCCAGCCTTTATCCTACTTATTACATATTTTGGAAGAACAGGTATCAACACCACTTAGTCTTTACAATTAGCTAAAAACTACTAATAATGCCTTTGACTAAAAGAAACTTTGATCAACATCAATAACTCAGAAACCCCTGTACCAGCATTCATCACTAAAGTATGTCATAGGTACTTTCTAAAAGAAACAACATCCTGGTGACCAAGTTTGTGTATTTGTATGTTGTAGAAAAACAATAAGGACTAAACAGAAGGAAGAATAAGAATCCAGACAGCAAGAAGGCTTGAGCCAGGCCATAGGTCCAAGAGTAACAGTGCAAATCTGAAAAATTTGTTGCTTGAAGATATCTTTGGACCGTAGAAATTAGTCTTGTTTTTAAGCAAATTTTAAGATATAACTCAATTGGTACTGACCAACTTACTCTCTTCACTTCACTCTATGGACAAATTTATCCTAAAATAGTGGAATTAAGAAAGGTACTTAAAAATGCCACTGATGCATAAGACTTCTGGAGCAACCTTTAACGGAATGTACAGATACTTGCCAAGTGTGTTGTGAATATTTTGCAAGGAAAGGTAAAGAAGGCATTAGCAGATCACACTTACCAAGAGTAGTAGTATAAAGACTGGCAAAAGACAAATTGCATTCATATTTTCAAGCCTTGCCTTTATGATAACTTTTATAGTGTTGGACTGGTGAGGTAGTAGTAGCAGTATAAATCTCTTATTTGTGAAGAGAATGCTAAATATTACAACAGTTTTAAAGCGACTGTTAAGTTTGATCATTCTCTGATAAGTTTGAAATGGTCACGGTTTTTTATTTCATCACAGGAGCACAGGAATTTTTTTCAAGTTAAGGTTTGAATGTTTGTAGAAGATCAATCAACTTGTGATGGTTGACAAATTTCCATTTAATAATGTTTACATGTCCATTACCTGAACATTGCTAACTAGTCTTCCATTTCTCAATATTCTAGACCACATACACAGATAAAGGTGAAAAGGTAAGTATTTTTGTTGCATATTGGTTCTTTGGCTATTACGGATGAGGATTGTAGTATAAATCTTGGTCATACTCCCATGATCTCTGTCATACCAGAGTTAATATGAAAACAATGTTCAGAGTTATTTTACTTAGAATTTCAAACTGCAAAATCAAACTGCAAACTTTCCATATCTAAAATGTATACTTATTGCTCTTGGCTTGTCATGTGATAAATGGTATATAATTTTGCAACACCCAGAAATTTTTTCAATGTTTTAATGATAATTTAATTAGATGTTTCTCAATAATACAGGTAGAAGATATGGTGGCTTTCTTTTATACATCATCCACCAGATCACCTTTTGTTTTGGTTTTTACTGAAGCCATGTTGTAAAGTGTATTGCCTTTATTGTTTTGAAAAAATAAGAAAAATGTTGGTTAGGGTTTTTTACATGAAAACACTGCTTTGTATGTATGGAATTTCATGTAGAATTGTTTCACTTTTAAGAATTTGCACTGTATGGTACTGAAAAATAAGGTGCAGTAACAACAGGTGAGGTTGCTTGCTAGTTTTGGAGGAAGGACAGTGATTAATTGCATACATTATTATACTAAGCAATTACTGTTGGTGTTTTAAGTCAGTATGGGTTATGGGCTTGGCTATGTGCATGAATTTTCAAAAATATTTGCTGCTGTAAAAGATTTCTTTACTGGCTCCATCAACACCTGTTCTTAGCAGCTGTTCATACCTTAATTAAACAAACTTTTTGCTCCATTCATGTGAGATGTAACAAGGTAGATTTTTGTACAGAGTGAGTCTTCTCCAACATGGGGGCGTATTATTAGTGAATATAATAAACAAGCTTTAATGACCAAGGTATAGGCTGTAATCAACAAACCTCCCCACTAGCTAATCATGACAAGTATGTCAACAAACTAGGCCACTGTTTTATTATCAAGTCCACTTACCAAAATCATACAGTAACAAACGGTCAACAGTATCAAACATTGATTCATTTCCATTATTATCACTATGTAGTAAACATAACACACGAGTAGTCTGGCCTTGATTTTAGGCTTTAATCTTCATAAAACATGATACACTTATAAAGAAAAGAAAATGCCCTTAAGGAAAAAGAAAAGATTTATACAATTGACATAATACTGAAAATAACTATCATAACACATTACATCCACCCTCTTTTGAAAATGGAGTCCATCAACAACACCCTGAGAGTACCTTAGTGTGAAGGCGTGATCCTCTTTATTGATAGTTTCATCACCATTTTAATGTTTCTCACACTATGTTTGATGTAAACATGGCCAGGGGAGTCATCCTTAAAGGAATGGAGCTGTCTGTTAGGGAATGACAAGGAAACCATAAGAAATTCACACAAGTTGTTTAATTTGTAGCAATACAAAAGAGAGAATGAGCCCGATTCAATGCGTAAAGAAGAGCTTCCTGCCCATATTTGTTTTAAAGAGCCTTGGACCTCAGACATATTGCAAGAGCTTCTAAAATTGTGCCAATAAACCTTGACATGACCATTTACTCAAGGATTGTAACATGTGGCTTTATTCATGGCTCAAAACTCTCTCCTAACTCCTGACTCAAATCAAAGAACCACTGTTGAATGTGTGCAGGCTACTGTACCCTAAGGGGAAAACAATATAGTAAGACTACTACAGTTATCCATCTGTTGTTGGGTTACCGACTTTCCACCAATTATTGTTTTCCATCTTGTTCTATCATGTGCATCTTAATTTTTAAGGCCAATCTTTCCAGCATCTTTTTCCATCATGTCTCTCCACTCACTGAAAGTTTTCCTCACCCTCTACCTTCAACTTCGAACATCATTACTCTCTTTACACCTTTATTGTCATCTTTTCTCAATACATGTCTATGCCTCTGACAGCTCTCTCTCTCTCTCTCTCTCTCTCTCTCTCTCTCTCTCTCTCTCTCTGTCTCTCTGTCTCTGTATATATATATATATATATATATATATATATATATATATATATATATATATATATATCTATA
>RDPX01000094.1:454853-473692 GCA_003991215.1 Morbakka virulenta | reverse complement strand
TATAGGTTTAAATTGATCTCGGCATTAAACAAGTACCAGATATTAAGCAAGTGGGTGGTATTTTCGGTATCGGAAGCACTAATAATGAATTTAATTTGTTGTGACCCTTAGCTCCATTGTTGAAATTCTGTTTCTTACACTGACTGATGTGTGGTTGTTTTTATTTTCCAAAAGTTTTCTTGTTAACATACTTTGTGTTTCTTTTGATTTTTGTTATAGACCAGAAGTTGGCATTAATTTCATTGATCACGTTGTGGGTAATCAACCAGACAATGCAATGGTATCGGTTGCAGAATGGTAAATATTATATACACTTTTTCTAGCGTTAGACAATAATAATAATAATAATAATAATAATAATAATAATAATAATAATGTATCTACAAGTCTTCTTGGGGAAATTGAAAAATTAAGGTTGTTTTAACTAGTGTAGCCCAACATTGTTTTTGTCAGCTGTCTAGAGGTATTTTAGAATACGAGTTAAAGTAGTACTTTCAAATTCGTGGGCGAGTGTTGAGCCCAACACTTTTAGCAGATGCAATACTGTTTTGGCAATATTTGTATTTATTTACCACCTGTAAAAGCTGTATTCTTGCGTTTTGAAATGGTTAACATTACCTTGATAACAGCCCTATATGAACGTTGCCTACTTGCACTCGTGCAGATTTTTAATAAAGAAAGTTGACAAAGAAAGCCATTTTTTTCACCAGAGTATATCGTTTTTTATTAGATATTTTTAGCACTAGAAGTAATTTGCGTAATTTTTTAAGAAACATAATCAGTATTAGAAAGCATGCCATACTTTGTATTCTTGCCTTTTTTCTGGAACTTATTTATATATTGTTCTTAAATTTGCCATTTAAGGTATGAGAGAAATTTGCAGTTCCACAGATTTTGGTCAGTTGATGACTCGCAGGTGCGATAGTTTTACCTTTATTGTTTTTGTTTTTGTTTGGGGCTTGTTTTTTTTGTGGTTTTTTTTTACTTTTCGAAATTCTGTTTTATTTGCTTCTTTGGCAATTGGGTATTTTAATATTTAGTTGCATTTCACTTACTTTAGGACCATTAGTTTTTTCGTTAAGACACAGGACGGGGGGCGTAAGAATGGTTGAGTTTTTTGAGTTAAGGAATAGCTTGAAATTATGTCACCTACCTACACCTTCAGATGCAATGCTCAGGACGAATTGTAAGTCAGAGTACAGTTTAATAAGTTTTGTTACAGCCGTAGTTTACATATTTTATTAATGTCCAGATTCAAAGACCATTTCATCGTTTGTATTTAACATTTGTGCAGCAAATGTATACTTTAATTATAACATAGTGGAGGGTTAAAGAAAGCCAACACCTTTCTAACTTGGTATAAAGTTACAGAGTTTTTTTTCTTAAAATTTGAAAGCTATTGTATGCTTTTTACCTTCGCTCAATTGTGTTTCACTCGTTAAATTATCATTTTTCTCTGTCATATTGGTTTTCATTTGGCTACTTTTTCTTTTCTTTGAATCGATGACTTTGTAAAATTTCCTACTTTCTAGAGGAAATAAGGGGCTCCAGGTAAAGGGGAAAAAATGTGTGCATATCGTTGTGGTCATGGGTGCTCGTATCTCACAGAATAATCACATGCGATCTAATTAAGATTTTTTTCTCCAGATCCATACGGAATACAGCTCATTACGTTCAATAGTGGTTACTAACTGGGAAGAAACAATCAAGATGCCAATCAATGAACCAGCACCAGGAAAAAGAAAAAGTCAAATCCAGGTATGCTTGGGTTTTGTACAAGCATTTTTTTCTCTGCATTTTTTTTTGGGGGGGGGGATGGATACCTGTGCTAGAAGAGGATATAATGCAGTTTATGCACTATCTTTAATACAGCTCTTCAAAATAATCAGTCGGACCTTTCCCATTGCTTGGCCTAATTACAACCATACTTTTTCCATGTAGTGCGATGGTACTATGTTTTGACAAATAGTTGTTGAACATAGGGAAAGTTTGGGTCAAGTACAAGACAAGCTGCTATTGTGGTCGTGGCACTTTCAAAGTCATGAGTTGGCTGAATCATTTTGCCCCTTAGTTTTTTGTTTGTTTTTTTATGCAGACAACCTTGCAATTAGGAAACACTATTGCTATTGATTTTTCTGTAATAAAATTGATACATGTTGTGATTTCAGATGCAGTTGTATGTGCTGTCCAACAGCTATTACCAGGTTTTTTACAGACCAAACTGCAGTCAAATTGCCAAATGTTTTTTTGTAGCACGTAAAGGTAGTTTCGAGTCCTGCTTAATCATACCCTTTGATAATTTAATATATACAGTTGGTGCATGATAGCTCGTAAGATGAGTTTTGTTTCCCCTACCCTTACTTATTTTGTCATTACGTCTTCACATACGTTGTGCAAGGTAACGTTTGAGCAGGTTATGCAGTGATATTTTTGTCCAGCAGCAAACACACACAATTTTCTCGAAATCCCTTTCTTGTTTTAGTCATTTAATTTTAGATTGCCTGTGATCCATTAGTTAACATTGTTACTCCAAATTCAAAGATGATTTACCATGCACCCAAAGACCAGTTAAAGAGTTGAGAGGTTTTTAGACTTTACAGGGTGCTTGGAGCGATTGTTCGTGTTCTGATTTCCACCTTGGGACTTTTGATGCACCCCGGTAATATTTTTTTATAGATTTTAAGCACTTTTAACACGTATTTTTCATTTGTAGGAGTATGTTGATTATTATGGAACAGGAGGTGTTCAACATATTGCCATGAATACCAAAGACATAATAAAGACGGTGAGTAAATAGCATTTTGTTTAATTTTTTGTCTTCGTTGATTGCGGAGTAGTAAGCCGAGGAAAGGTATTGTTGTCTGTATGCGTTAGTAGTTTGTTTTTGAAGAATGGCTTTTTCATAGAGTGACTATTTAGAGATGTACATGTTTAAACTTGGATTTGAAAAGAGACTTTTTTTCATTCCCCCTTTGGTTGTATCTTGAGTGAGTCGAATAGAGTCTGAATATCTTGACATTTTAGCGGTAGCAATTTAAGAATTTACGCTTTTAGCTGATGCAACAGATCAAGTACCTATCATCAAAATTGTACCATCAGTTGTAGGCCAAGCCTCCGGTTTTATTTATTGCGGGATGCGCCATTCCTACTTGAGTAGCTCTTTGTAATTTTTGGTAAGACCAAACAAGGAGAACTTTTTAGTTTTCCTAATTGTTAAGAGGCCTAAATAAGTATTTGAGAGTAGATTTAATTTTCGAAGTTTGACAATGTCAGCTGTCAAATTGTTATTGTTGACTTTAATGTTAGCTGTCAAATTGTTATTGTTGACTTTGATGTTAGCTGTCAAATTGTTATTGTTGACTTTGATGTTAGCTGTCAAATTGTTATTGTTGACTTTGATGTTAGCTGTCAAATTGTTATTGTTGACTTTTTATGTGAGCTGTCAAATTGTTATTGTTGACTTTGATGTTAGCTGTCAAATTGTTATTATTGACTTTGTTAACAGTAACGTGGCAATTCTTCCCACTTCTTTATGGTTATTTCTTTTACAGAGATTTAGTCGGAACTGTTCGAATATGCTTCCCCCATACCTCTTTTATTGTACCATACTGGCAGTCTCCTAGAACCGTTTTTTCGTCATCACCCCGCTCCTTGTATTTTCTTCCCTAAAATTTTTATTAAACCTTTTATGTCAATTTATTGTAAGTTTGTAACTTCATCATCCCAAGATTAATTCTGTCGCCAAGTCACCACTGGTTATTTACCAATGAATAATTTTACCGCTTTACAGGAGGTCCCAATTTTTGTTTTCCCTATCGTAGATAACATGCCTTCGTGAACGTGGTGTGGAATTCCTCACTATTCCTTGTACCTATTACGAGCAGTTAAGAGAACGCCTTAAACTATCCAAAGTCAAAGTTACGGAGAGCATAGATACTGTGAGTAATTGCTGACATTGCTTTCTCGCATTTACATTTTGGGGTGGGGATGGGGGAAGGCGTGTGTGTATAGTCAGATGGTTTAAACTACTGACGAGTTGTTGAACAGTAAATGATGTGTCTGCAAATTAAACCAAATGTATTCATATATGCAAATGCTATCGCCATTTTAACATGTTTTTTTCAGCTACTTGAAGGAAAAATGTCTATGATTTTATTTGAATTGTGTATTTCGTAAGAATGACGAGGGGAATCGAATAAAGGAATCATGGGATTTCCATAGCATAAGGTTAGGCTTGGTTGCAAAATTAGGTTCGTAGATAAGCTATGAATTTGTTATCCTACTTGGTTGTAGGTTATCAATTTTTTGACTCATGAATGTAGTAGAAAGGGTTAAGTTACTAAAGAAGGTTGAAATGATTAAGTTATTAAAGAGGACCTAAATAAAGTCAATTCAGTGTGTGCACACGTGGAGCAGAAATAATAGACATAAAGCCTCTAATAAATTGTGTTTTGCTGTCAATCTACCACTGCCTTAAAACGAGTCCCAAATGACAAACCCACTCATCAATATCGAGGCACCTCAGTTGTATGTGTTTTAGCATTTATTTCTTTTTCTTCAGCGAGTTGAATTTCATTCCATATTAAATCCTGACTTGTATCCTAGTTTTCTGCATCTGCCCAGAATATATGGTTATTATAGAAGCGAATATATGCGTATATGTACTTTAATGGAGCTGCTGTTGTTTTTTTCCCCAAGGGGCTGTATTTGGTGACATTTATGGACAGTAGCTACTTAGGTTCCTGCGACCACTCTTTCACAGCCGTCGTTATCTTTTTGACAGTTTTCTCGATTCTATATTTTGCTAGGACTCTGCGTTAAGGTCAAACGGGGAATTTAGTGAATCTGATTGGTTTGTTTTATTTTCTTATGAGAGCTTTAGTTAGTTTTGTGTACTCCTTTTTGACTTGCTTGGATTTCTTGGTCGGCACTTGTTAATTACCGTTTCCAGTATCACAAGCCTTTCTGTACGTTTTCACAGAAATTCAGGCCTTCTACAAATACTTATTCGTGTTACAGTTGCGCTTTGAGCACTTCATATCCTTCGGCTACGGTATTTTTGTATTTTGCCTTCTTTTTGTGACCGAAAGTCCCTAGTGTACATAGCATGGCTCGTATGCTTCGGCTTCCAGGAGTAATACTTGTACTCTCTTACCAGAAATAAGTGCCACTGTTGCCGTATGGCTATGTTCGCATGCATGCATGGAGTAAAATATTGCCTCACCTGTTTTAACTCTTTCTTCCAGCTGTGTACACCTAATCTTGTCAAGCTGCGTAAGATTGTTGATACGTATCATTATGCCTACCTTATCCAACTCCAGCTCGTGTATTGAACTGATGTTCTAGTTGTCAGTGGCTAAAATTTATAGTTCACAAGCGGATTGTCATTACAGCAACCCCATGGCAGTTACTACATGATATCATATGCCCAGCGCGTAATCGAAATGTTTCGGTAGGAGGAAATGTTTTTACAGCGTTAGATTAGCCCAATGTAACAGCTACAAACATGCAAAGTCATCGCCAGAGTTATAACTTGTGAAAAATTCTGAAAATGGTTTCTTTGCGTTTCCTATCTTTGGCATGATTCGATATTGAAGGTCTAATTTTAGGAGGCGTCATATTGAATAACAGCCATAATACTGACAACACAATTTTAATCTCAACAACAGAAGACAGCCTGGAAAGTCTTCTTAACATTGTTATGAAAATGGCAAGACCAACAGTTTCAATAGAAGCAGGAAACGATGTCCAGCGGACGTTGCAAATTCTCAAATCTCTGGAGAAGTGGTACACCAGATCAGCTATTTATAGGGTTTTGCTACATCGAACAGAAACTGTGACAAGTGAAGTCATCTAATACATAGAAATTGCAAAGGCATCATGTCTGTGCATGGTAATTTGCTTGTTAGAACCAGGCCTACTGGCGAATAGAAGACAAATACAAGTAGAATTGAATACAACTAGCTTAACTTATTCCAATGTATATCACTGAATCTTCAACTACAACAAAGGCACTGCTATCACACTCTTTATAAAAATGTGGTTTCATAGCAGAATGATAAAAAGATTTGCCCGGATCGTCTTATGCATAATAAAGCACAGGCACAGCAGGGCCAGGAGAGAAAAAAAGAACCGTGATTCGGAACATTCGAAAAAGTCGAATTTTTCACTTTCTCATAGAAAGCAGAATGGGGCAAAAACCCTTCGACTTTGAAGGAATGATCAAGAATAAAACAGAACTATAAAGAATAACAGTGGGAGCCATTTTCCCCATTATTCAGCAAAAGGACAAATATCTACACCAAAAAACTCACCTCCAATCTAAAATGTGACTTGTGCCACACCCAAAGAGCCGACGTTTTTAAGAACATAACACTTGACGACGACGCACAATTGTTTCAACCAATTGTTAACATGAAAAAAATGTTACTCAGAATTGCATGAAAATTAGTTAGTGGTTGTGATTATGTGTTGATATGATGGTTTAGTTTTGTAGATTTTATTTTCGGTCGATTACGATTTATTAATGTCGTTAAATCTGACAACTAATGATTTTGTTCCTGTTGTTTCTTCTCCAAGTTTGTTGCTCATCTAAAACCCGACTTGTTTCGAGAAGTGTTTTAATGTGAAAACGACAAAACGTTACAAAATTGTGATTGTAGATCACTTAAAACAACTTTTCTTGGTTGGCTTTTTATTTTGATTTTCACACTATATTTGTTACTTTTGTTCGTAAATTACTATATTATTTCTCAAGACGGTCTATGTTTGTGCTCTACATTTGTAGCTACAAAAACTACAGATTCTTGTGGATTATGATGACAACGGTTACCTGTTGCAGATTTTTACTAAACCATGTCAAGATAGACCAACATTGTTTTTGGAATTAATACAGCGGAAAAATCATCAGGTATAAGATATATGTTGTGGAATTATATTTCGCCGTAGTTTTGTTGCGACTCGTCTTAATAATCATTTTTGTACCCACTAGTATTGTTTTTCAACTATGCTTTAGTAAATGAAATTATAATTAAGGGAATATCATTTGATAACGAAGAACTTTATACTTAAATTTAAATGGGACAAGAGAGTATTATATAGTTTTTTGTTTTGTTTTGTTTTGTTTTGTTTTGTTTTGTTTTGTTTTGTTTTGTTTTGTTTTGTTTTGTNGGATTATGATGACAACGGTTACCTGTTGCAGATTTTTACTAAACCATGTCAAGATAGACCAACATTGTTTTTGGAATTAATACAGCGGAAAAATCATCAGGTATAAGATATATGTTGTGGAATTATATTTCGCCGTAGTTTTGTTGCGACTCGTCTTAATAATCATTTTTGTACCCACTAGTATTGTTTTTCAACTATGCTTTAGTAAATGAAATTATAATTAAGGGAATATCATTTGATAACGAAGAACTTTATACTTAAATTTAAATGGGACAAGAGAGTATTGTATAGTTTTTTGTTTTGTTTTGTTTTGTTTTGTTTGGTTTGGTTTGGTTTGGTTTGGTTTGGTTTGGTTTGGTTTGGTTTGGTTTGGAATGGTTTTGTTTGATTTGGTTTGGTTTGGAATGGTTTGGTAGCAAAGTTATAAAATACAGTACGATATATGCCCATCTTGTTATTCTCTGCATCATGACAAAAAAAGGAAGGTATCTCAGTTCCTTCACAAGCATTTAGTACATATCATTTTATTAGCAGATTTGTTTAGGTATGGAAATAATTGCCTTGGTCCTTGAGTCATTGTCAGTAAATATTTCACGTATATCGATTTCGAGTTAATTAAACTTTCTCAGTATTCCAGTTTTATGTCACCAGCTTGCCGGCATTCGAGTTGGGGTTTGTGGGGTGAAAGGGAGGGGAAATAAAAAAGTTAACCAAAATGTCAATTTCCTATCGACCAGCTGTAATCTCATTTTGTCAGGCCCCTCTTCAATATCTATTTCTTACTGCTAGCCTCAAGGCATTTTATATTTTGGTTCTGATTTTAATAAAGTAATTTAGGCTTTGCTTTTTCGCAGTACTTTCATGTATACTTAAGTAGATTGGTTTCTTGATGTGACGGTTTGGGAATTGATTTGTCTTTAGTTGCTGAGAGCTATTACAACGGTATTGCGGTTTCACAATTGGTATGAACAAGTTATAGATAACTTTGTTTCCTACAGACGGTTACTCGTCAGGCTTTTATCTTTATTATTCATTCCAGCTTGTTCCATAAGGTATATAAATCACTACTTTAATGGGTAAGGGCTAAGGAGTTCAGAGTAATTTTTAGCCAGCCCATGATTTATATGAGAATCTTTATGAATGCAAAGAAAATTTATGCTGATAGAAGCTGGTGGTATATGTAAAGAAAAATTTGTTTTATGCTTTGCTGAGAGATTGTATTAAAGTATAGAATAATGTGGTTCTCCCTGGACTGTTACACTTGATATTTCCAAGCCATTTGAGTTTCGGCGTTTTTCTGTCAGAGCTTACTATCTGTGCTGATAATACTGCTTTGTATTCCAGTTGCGCTTAGGCTTTCAATTTGGAATTGAACTAAACACACCGTTGTGGAGTAAATGGTAGAGGAGTGGCTTGTGGGGTTTGATGCTATTATGGTGCAATTGACTCTGCGTGTCGATGTGATGATCCGTAGAATGTTCCTTAGTATTGCTAACATATCTTTAGTGGATCATAAATTAATCGGGTTCCTGAAGACCGCCTTTGTTTCCGGAATAAAATACGTTTTAAAAATCGCTATTAAAATTTTTATTTTGGTCAATAGCTGTTTTGCTGGTACTCGACTGGACCAAAGGCGCCAAAATAAGAAAGCTGAAAGCAGGTGTTTTTTATTCAGTAATAAAAACAAAGAGACGATCGAGAAAGCCCACCAATTTTTTTGTAATAGGCTAAGCAAGGCCCATCTTTTTTGGCGACTGGTTGCCTAGAACAATTATAAACTATAAACAAATTCTTTTTGTTTGCAAAGAGGAGTTGATGAAAATTGAATATAAATTTTGTCTAATGTTCCTAAATGAAACGTAGACCTAGCGGGCCGATTTTGTAAAACTAATTTATCTCGATATTTTCATCGTATTCACGGTTTAGCAGCAAGTGTTTGTGCTGTAACAGAAACAGAACTCACAATTTTGTCTGTATTGTCTTTTAGTGGACAAATGCGGAATTTTTTCCCAAAAGTATTTTACACGCAGTTTTATTCAATCAGCCTTTAGGATGCACGGCCTACGTACCCGGCATCACACTGGCGCATCACTCATGATCACAGTTCCACTTTAAAATTGCCCAAGTGAATGATCTTTTATTGAGTTCAGTGAATTAAATAATGAGTCCCTATTCTGGTTGGTAAACCATTTTCATTGGCAAGTGGGCTTAATCAAAGCATTTCATTAGCAGTTTGTGCCAATACATTCGAGTCACTTAAATTCACGGGGTTTTGTTGCGCCAGGCTCTTAATGAATAGTAACCAGTGCCTTAACATTTAAGTTTTGTGACATAAGTCGAGAGTTTCGCCCTAAACTTTTGCCAAGTATCATGTGAAGGTAGGTTGAAGTGTACGGTTTTCCTAATAACCAAATATAGTTGTGCGTTGAATGTGATTTAAAAAACTAGAATAAAAACTTCTGCAAAACCAACCATTTGCGTCGAATAATATAAAATTTCTAGCGAAAAAATTACATATAATACTATTCCTTAAAGATCTCATGTAGTTTACACTTGCGTGGACAAGGATACATTATTTTGAAATAGCCTAGACTGGAGAGGTGTACACAGGAAGAATTGTACCTAACGCATGATGTAATTTATGCAAGGGTACATGAATGGTTCACTGTCATTGTATGTGCTTCAGAGAATAACGCCGAAGAGCAAGGCCTAATCTCAATGGCAAGGCAGTAAGACAATAATTTCTTATCCAGTAAATATGCTTAACCTTGTAGGCTTAAATATTGGAGCTCTTAATCATTGTTTTATGGCTATGTTCGTAATTCATTTTTGTGTAGCAAGGTAGGCTCTTAGTTTATAGCCTCTGTGTTGCAGGGTCGAATTATTGTAATATAGTAATCAATATACATTGGTAATAGAAATGGTAATCACTGTCTCCTTTCTTGTACAGGGTTTTGGTGCTGGGAACTTTAAGTCTCTGTTTGAAGCAATCGAGTTGGATCAGGAACAAAGAGGAAATTTATAATAGCATTTGTAATGTGTCACGGAAATAGCATAATAAGTTAAAAATAGCTCCAGTGATTTATTTCATATTAATGTTTAATTTGTTGTTGTTATTTATGTAAAGAAACTTGTTGCCATTTATTCGAAAAATTATAAAAGTGCTGTGGCGTTTCTAATTCTTGGGGAAGATCATTGTTCGAGAGTTTATTTGTCAGCTTTTTTGGCTTGGTCGTTGAAAAATGAAAAATAGGAGAAGGTAGAAGGCACAGCTCTTTTTTTTTTTGAGTTAATGAATGGCGCAAAACATTAAGAGAAAATGGGTTACTGGGACGAGAATAATGATGACGTGTATCGACAGACGTATCGCGCACCTTTATTTGCTGTTTGTAGTAAGAGTTACGATAACGTATTGTTCTCGCCGCAGTATCGGTTGATAAAGCCAGGATTTGAAGGGTAAGAATTTTTGGCTGATATTGTAGGTTTAGAATTCCTAGTGACATTTGTTGAGATCGATTAAAATTTATAATGTCCCAGAGATTAAGTGATCGGCAATTTCGAGAAGGTAGTAGCCGCAGCATATCGTACACTTTTCCCTACTGGCTTAGGTTGTCGTTTTTCTAATAAACTCCCTTGTCATTTTTGTGTCATGACTCATCAACTGTGTGTTTTACAATGGCTCACCGTAATTGTGAGGCATGGGGTTTTTTGTCGCGTACTTGGTTTAGAGGCTTGGTCGCTCGTTTTCACCCCAGTTTGGTCGAAAAAGAACCCAGTAACTGGACTGTCCTTTCCAACTTTTTGAGAAGGCATTTGCTTTTAAATAGGTTTTTTGTTTATTTGTCAGTGTCTTGACTTGAAGTGTGAGCTTATCGTTTCTTTCGATGTAGGGTTTGCACACCCACAAGTACCGTGTCATATATTACTAATAGAGTACAAGATCTTGTTTTCTATTAGGTGGCGACCAAAAGTCTCAGTGAAATTTATCCGTCAAGTTTCTGACTTAACTTATGTGCTTGTACTGTGTTGTTGTAGTAAAAGAAATGACATTTGTTTCAGGCTGTCTAAGTTTCTTCCAACAATCCGAAGGCATAGCAAAAATCTGCAACCCCTTACGTGCCAGAACCTTCAAGCTACAACCGATATTTCCTATTGGCCTTCTTGACAATTAATTTTGAAGTGCTTGTGACGGGAACATGGATTGTAACCTCCCTCCATGTAATGGGCCACAGGTGTTTAGTATAGAAATATCTCCCCTGAGCTCAAAAGGACGTAAACTGGTGTTTTTAACCACATTGTTATACCGAAAACCATTTAAGTACTATTTTCTGTAATGTGCTACATTAAGAAAGTAAAAAGATCGGGTAGAGTACCACAGCTTGAAAAACCAGAAGCCGTAAGCTTTCTAGCTTCCCAAATGCTGCCCAGGCTGAGAGGTGATTTTACCTTTACCTTTCATTTGAAAGTGAATTGTGGGAAGAATTAGAAAATAAGCAGTTTCTGTATTTTAACTTTTATTTCGGAAAGGATAGCATGAGTGACGGGAAGAAGCTGCCATCTGCCTTTTTTTGAAGTGGTTTTACTACTATTTGAATCAATCACTCGTTTTTAATAGCAAGGCTTTTTTTAGATGCTCATTTTACCAGTTACAGAAAGGCCACTTAGCAACAATATGTAAATTTAGTAAAATGATTGAAGGCTAAGGTGTTTTTGTTTTAATGTTGCGATTGATAATCTATTTGTAACGGCAAAACTATGCTTCATTACTGATTTTGGAAATGGTAAAAGTTTATTTATACGGGTTTAGAAACTTAAATATTTAAGTTTTACTTCATTTCATTTCCGTGACTAAAATACAGGCAAAATTAAATGTGTATTTATTGCTGTTATTGTTTGATTTCCGGTAAATTAACGAATGTGTGCAAAATTATTTTGAGGTAAAGGTAATTTTGTGTTTTCCTCTTGTTTTATAGCCGCAGGGTTTGATTTGTCAGTCAGCGTTAGTTGCGATCAAAAAAGAATTTATTATTGGCATCTGAGTGTTCTTTGCCTCACTAGTAGGAGGTAGCCAAATGCTCAGGGAGATTTCAGCTTAGCAGAGATCTCTTCAGCAGTCAAAGATGTAGTTAACAGTGTTTATTAACTAAATCTTTGATTTAGTTAACAGCCTTTGCACGTTACCAACGTCAGAAGAACTGACCACTCTTCAACGGCAGCCGCTTTGCTAGTGGTGGGCTGTTTAAACTCACTAATTTATGGCAGGGACAGTGAAGAATGACCGTTTGCACAGTCCCTGCATCTTCAGCAGGGCGAAAAAGCGAGGCGCTTAAAAGATTTTTGTATGAAAATTTGTGTGAACCATGGTGGCAATGTTGCATTTTTTTAGAATGTGTCCCAATCCCACACAATTATGTCCGATGGAGCGTTATTTAATTAAGTCAGGAGCAATCATAATTTGTTTTGTAAGTAATTTGTATGGTTTATTCATTACCATATCACTTGATAAAACCATGGACCTAGCTGTAGGTCCAATTAGAAAGGAAAGTCTGAGAACTTGTTAGAGGGACTTGCCTGTCATTCTCTTCTGGCATGTATTCTTCAACTTTCCCGTCGTATCTGTTATCAAATTCCGATTCAGAGCTGGATCCCATTGCAACATCTAGCTCGGGAACAGGTAGGTCTGGACCACGAGGGACTTGTCTTATGGCCGACGGAACATGAAGATACTGAACACAGTGCTTGTTCCTGTGATTGATTCCTTGAAGATCAGTCATGCAAAAATACCATTCTGTCACGTGATCTTTACTCTCCAAACAAAAGGAATAGCGAATGGGATGTTTTTCCTTTTGTTATTTCTTTAATCACGCGTTCGCAACACGTTTTGCACCTGACATGGAGTCCAAAGAAAACCTTTTGAGTAAGCATGACATGGCTTCACAAAATCAGTTATTTCTGCAAAGTGACCATGAAGAATCGCATTACCACAAAAAACAGAACCTGTCGGGATGGTCTGCACATTTGCGGACCCTTCTCTCTTGATTAAAAATACTAAATAAACACCAGCTCTTCTAAACAACAATTGATCATCGAGGTGCAAACAGAAAAAGTTTAAAGTTTCATTTTCGTGAAGTTGAAGACAGTTTCGGTTTCAGACTAAGGCTGCTTCAGTTTTGTTTTAATTTTGAAACGAAGGTTGGTCAAGCTGCAGCCCGGTTTTTATTGAACTGAGTGCTATTCAAAGGTCAAAACGTGCGCTAATCGTATCTCGAGAGCTTGACCTGAAAAAGAAAGCATGGTATTTTTAGATTCAGCGCACCAAAAAATACCCAATCCAGTTGAAAAACCTTTAACGTTTGAAAAGAAGTTTTAATAAATCCCAAGAACTATCTTTCAATTTTCTGCCTTAAATAAAAAATGCAGAAAATACGCTACCATTGGTGAGTCATTGTAATCACGTTCCATATTCCGATGATTAAATGGTACCCTTTTAATTTGGATAATTTGGATCATCTTGAAAGAAAAGGCGAAAAAAAATAAATTTCTGCACCATTGGGTGGATCGAGAGAACAGTAAAAATGCTACTAATCAATTTGCTTGTCTGTAATGAGGAAATTGAGAAAACTCAGAAACTATATTGATCTGAAAGAAAATCCTTCCTCAAACTATTCTTTGTATAAAGGTACAGAATGCTCTTCGGAATAACAAGCTTAATACTGATGAAAAAAGTGAAATCTGAAAGTAGGTATATTATTTGTCGACCGCATTCATCTTAAGCGATTGGCCTTATCAACCTCTCGTGCTAACAGTTTAAATAGTGTAACAGAATCTATTCCAAACAGGACTCAACAGGCAAAGGAATTCTATCCACAACACGTTTCTGAAGGTATATCCGTTGGAGTTTCAAACACAATTTGCAACTACAGTACTGTACTGTAAAGAGGGTTGCCCAGAGTTCCTGGCGTTACCAAGCAGTTTCTCAAGAACTAGGTTGTCTTGTGTGGCCAAAGTCGATATAAGAATTTACAGGCTTTTTTGTCTTGGCATCTTGGGTCTTTCACAAAAAATCATGGCCAAGAGATCCACAATTTTAAAATGTGAAATAATCACTGTGTTTGGGTTGACAAATACTTAACATTGGGTTGTTAGCCATTCGATTTTTTTAATACCAAGTTAACGATACTTATTTTGTGACTGAGGTAGTGAATAAACAGCTTCTGCTGGAACACATGAATAATTAAAATTAATATCCCATAATCGTAGCATGCACCACTACAAGAGCCCAACATTGAAAAACTAGGCATATAAGCAGTGGATTTTAAAACTTATTTGAGCCTAAAAAATGTTGTATTAATCCAGAGAGTTTCCAGAGAGATTAATCCTAAGATCCACCTTTCATTGAAGGTAACTGCAATTATGAGAGGACTTTTACTCAACACGCGTGGACCCGTATTTGAAGACTGTAATTTCGTTAATCTGCAGTGATCAAAGATGCTTTGACGAGAAGAAAAGAAATTTTGGTGAAACCCCTAGGTTAAATGGTATGCCCCAATTTCCACCAAAACCCCCACTGTACCCAACATGTTAATAGTGCCCAACGTGTCACGTAAATTCACGAAGATGTGAAAGTCAGCTGCTGCAAGACCTTCATAACTCAACAACAACAAAAAGAACAAACATTACAGAACTTGGGTGATTCTATTGGCTGAAAGGACAAGGGTCAGTAAATATGCCGTTGTAGACCCCTGTCTGCAAATCACTGCAAATAATCGTTTGAAAGGAAGGAAGGAATTGTAATTCTTACACGGAGTTACAAAGTGATCTCTTTTTGTGAATCAAATTTGACATAATCTTAACCGGAAAATCGGGGTATGGAACATTGCCGATGTCCTTGTTTTCTCCTCGATGTTGATTGATACGCAACTCGATTTTTCAAAAAATTATGAAGGTTCCTTATGAACTGGAGCCAGTTATGCAATTTTTGAGCAATTTAGTTCTTGTTTAAATATGTTCTTATACTTTTCAATTCAACCATTCTTTTTTCATTAATTGATATTTTCCATTTTCCTGAAGGAATAGAAAGATGTCTAAGCTTTACTTAAGTTTCAGGAATTGTTGACAATGACTTTGATGACTGGCTTGATCACATCAGTTTACTTGCAATATATTTCTCAGTTTTCCTATGTATTTTTCTATTATTTCCCGTTGTTTTCGGACTCACTCATGTGTTTCACAGAAGGTCCTATGTTACTCTGACCTGTAGTCAGTTTTCTGTTCCCTCAACTAACACATTGCAGCTTCATTTCAGCTCTTCTTATGAACCATAGTTTAACATGTACACTTGATATTTCTTGGTGTCTCTTTTCAGGTCTATCTCAAAAAGAAGAATGCTCTTCATGGTGATTTTTTTATTTCACAGTCAAGTTTAGTATAGTCATTTTTGTTCCTGTGTTCCTAGTATANAGTTTACTTGCAATATATTTCTCAGTTTTCCTATGTATTTTTCTATTATTTCCCGTTGTTTTCGGACTCACTCATGTGTTTCACAGAAGGTCCTATGTTACTCTGACCTGTAGTCAGTTTTCTGTTCCCTCAACTAACACATTGCAGCTTCATTTCAGCTCTTCTTATGAACCATAGTTTAACATGTACACTTGATATTTCTTGGTGTCTCTTTTCAGGTCTATCTCAAAAAGAAGAATGCTCTTCATGGTGATTTTTTTATTTCACAGTCAAGTTTAGTATAGTCATTTTTGTTCCTGTGTTCCTAGTATAGTCATCTTTCTCTTGCTTGCTATTCCTTCAGTCACAAAGGTTTTCTGTCGTCTACTTTATCTATTGCAGGTAAATCTGTTTCCGTGTCCTGTTTGACCCCATGTTTTTTATGTCTCAACCCCTTTATTAACCCACATCTACTTGGAACGAACTACTTGTCCCGACCGGACATCGTGCAGCTGTTGAACAGTTCTTATACGTGTCAGTCAGTACCCTTACATAGTGCTCTGGAATTGCAGCCTCTCTCATACAGTGCCATACTTCTTCCCTGCGTACACAGTCATAGACCTTTTTTAAGTCTGTAAAAACACAGACCAATTGTTTCTGTCCTTCCTGTTACTTTGTATCAGCACCCTCAGTGCAAATATTGCGTGTGCTATTGCCAGGCATGAACCCAAACTGCTTTCCACTGATTGTTACTATCTTTTGGTGTCTTGACTCGACCGCTCGTTCCCATAGTTTCATCGTGTGGCTCATAAACGTTTTGCCAAGGTAGTTTCCACAACTTTGTGCATCCCCTTTGTTCTTGTATATGCGTATAAGAATGCTTTGTCGCCACTCTTCTGGTTATATTTTTTTCACCCTTTAGTATTTTGTTGAGCATTCCCGTAATGAATTCCAGTCCAGTACCCCAATACTGATCCATGCCATAGGTATACTATTTGGCCCTACCAATTTCCCTTTCTTTATTCTTTGCATAGCCATACTCACTTCCTCTCTGCTAATGTCCATGACCTCTTGTTCGATCTCGTGTGTCTTATCTTCTCTTCTTTCTCTTGGGTTCTCGACATTCATTAGTCACTCAAAGTAGTCCCTCCACCTTGTTTAGATGTTATCTTTGTCCGTTAAAATTGCACCATCCTCTCCTTTTATCATTTTAACATGCTGTATGTCTTTACTTTCCTAGTTTCTCTGCTTCGCTAGTCGGTAACCCTCATTTTCTGTATCCTTTTCCTCCAGCTTCTTGTACAGAACTTTGTACGTCTCGCCTTTGGCTCTTGCCATCGCCTCCTTAGCTGCCTTGTCGCATCGATCATGTCGTCGTTTAGTTTGATCATCCCAGCTGTTAAACCCGTGCTTCTTTGCCACAATCCACCTGTGATGTATATGTGATATTGACGATTTCCTGCTCATATTTCATCTTCAGCGCGGTCAGTCTGTCTGACACCCACCCCACCCCACTCCCAGTACACAACCGACATAGTCCTGTTTCAGAATCACTCTCACCCCATTCTTGCTTGTTTCCTTGTCATGGTAGAACAGCTTGTAAGCTTCTCCGATATTTTTCGCTTGACTTCCTTTCCATCTAATTTCCTGTACGCAAAGTATATCCACCCGTCTAGTTTTCATCATATCTACAATTTCAATGCTTTTGCTGGTCACCGTCTCCACAATCAGTGTTCCTCCTATCCTTATGTCCCTTCTCTTGCGTTTCCTTTTCTTGGACTTGCGGCCTTGTTGATCCGGGCCTCCACCGATCCGGCATTAGTATTCTCTGTATGTTAGCTTAAACTATTTTTTTCTATTTTCCCAACCAGGATCAATAACGACAGGGATCATCAATAAATAGAATTGCTTAAAAATAATTTCATTAAATATACAAATATGTAGAAAGATCTTAGAGTGAAAAAATAGGAGGTTGCGTTTAAAGATTTAGCATTAAGACGTATTAAAAGCGGAAGTTCAACCCTCTGGTATGGAAAGGTCTCCCCAAGGCATCTTGTTCTCTTGGACAAAAATGTCGCAACTGCTACTTAATAGGAAGTCTTTTTTTGGCAAATGCATAGATTACTAAATACAAATACTGTAATATGCTAATAAGTCTTCATTAAACATAAAGACAGATGAATATGTAGGACGGATGGATTGATAGATCGAAGGGCGGATAAATGACTGTCACATCTTCAAAGACAATTGCCATCATCTTGACTTTTCTTGTTGCCATTGGCACCGAATGCTCGTTCGTGCCGCCCAATAGGAATCTTTAGACCTGCTGCTGACGTAGATGGCACCATGTTTGGCAGGTAAAATGCGTCATTTCCACGAATAAGATTTGATCCTCTTACAACTGAAGCGATATTTAGACCAGCAGTCACACGTTGGGATGCTGTAATAGGTAGAATATTAGTAATCTGCGCTGTGGGAACACTGCATTAAAAGGGAAGTCGGAATGAAAGCCAAAGGCAATCGTAGTGTACAAATAGTATCAAGAGTGAAAATAATACTCCACGGTCAGCAGATAGAACAGCGGACTTTAAATATTTGGACCAGAAATCTACTTAAAATAGGTGGCGTGCCGAGATTTAAGGATGGATTGGGCAAAAAAGAATTTTATTTTATCAACACATGTGCCACGTGCTGCCGTAAATTGTCACCAGCTCCACCTTCACATTTGTTCATATGCTTTTACTAAACCTAGGAATGAATTATTGTAATTTTCAACCTCGTTTGAATGAACTTAATATTCGGATTAGCTATTAAAAATACCTAGAACGAAATAGCAAGTTTTTGCAAACAACTGAGGATTTAAAATTTTCCTTATACTTAACTCTTCAAATAATTTCCATGAGGAAGTACTTGTTCTGTTCGCGTAAAAAAACCCGGCTAAATAATACATTATGTTGACATAAAATTTCTAAAAGTACAGAATAGGGCCAGAGTTGCCATAAACAAAGAAAAGAGGGATAAAACTCGTAGAAAGCTATCTTGAATACACACACTGCTTAATTGTGCATGTACCCGAATGGCGCATCCAGTCGAACAAAATGTTTGGTTGTTGTAACTGAAAGGTGAGTGTATGTTTATGTGTGTGTTAGAGAAAGAGAAAGAGAGAGAAAGAGAGAGAGAGAGAGAGAGAGAGAGAGAGAGAGAGAGAGAGAGAGAGAGAGAGAGAGAGA
>RDPX01000094.1:439529-454497 GCA_003991215.1 Morbakka virulenta | reverse complement strand
GAGAGAGAGAGAGAGAGAGAGAGAGAGAGAGAGAGAGAGAGAGAGAGAGAGAGAGAGACACACACACAGAAACGGAGGATGGGAGGAAGAGCGCGCGCGGCATAAATACATAAATACTTACAAAGGGCTATTTTCATTATTCAGTCTTATTCCACTTAATTATTTGTTGATTTAAGCGACAAACTAATAAGTGTGGATTAAAAAGAAGTTGAAGACAAAGAACACACCAAAATGCAGTTTTGAAAAGTTCCATTATGCCTTTTATTCAATCTCACACTGGACTGCCGGGATATCTTGCTGCGAGCAATCTACTGCGTGCACACTCACGCATATATGTATCTATATATCTATTTCTATATATTAATAAAACAGAAAGAATCTAGACTGTAAGCTTAGGAGTCTGAGTTTCGTGTTCTCACACTCGTCAAGCTTAGTTTCTGTTTTATTACTTTATATCTTGTTCTGGATTCAACTTCATTGAGCATTTTATTGATTTAATTCTCATATGTGGAGCATTTTAATGTCCAACCCAATAAAAAATCACCAGAATGAGTGTGTCATAAACTGTATGCAAGGCCTGTCCTTACTGATATAATGGTGTTGGTATATACCAGGGGTGGGCAACCTACGGTCCGCGAGGTCTTAAAATTACATAATTGTTTGTTAGCAAATCTAATTGTCTAGCGGTCGCAGATATTGAATGTATTGAATGAAACAAAACTTTGTCAAACTTGAGATTCAGGAAAAACTTTTTCACTTGGATAATTGCGAGCGACACTTCGGTAGCCACACCGGTGCGATTTTTCACCGGTGTAGTTTTGATTGCGTCTGAACGGGCACACCGGTGTGGTTTTACTCCACTTTCGCAGCGAGGAGGCAATACTGACAGCGAGGTTAATTTACATAATCTGTCTTGTTTTTTCTCTTTGTTTCTCCCTCTATTTCTCGCCTTTCTTATTACGTTTGGCCCGCGTGAAGAAAATTTTGGAAGAATCTGGCCCACTCTCTAGAAAGGTTGCCCACCCCTGGTATATACAATGATAGATCATTTTAATACTACACTTATACACAGAGCACTTTAATGTGCAACTAAATAAAATGTAACATTAAAATGGAAAAGAGGCAGAAATGCCATAAACATGCATCTGCTTGCCGACATAATGCTAACACAGAGAACTGTTTTTCTCGAAAATAGCATAAACAATCTTCAAGTTCACGATTAAACATTTAAAGTGCAATTAAAATTCTGATTTTATTGAACTCATTAAAACAAAATCCCAGAAACAGATTCACTGAGGACATAAAAACAAATGTATCGTGTGAAAAAATAGTACAACACAAGTACAATAATTTGTGGTGCCGTTGAAAGTTAATAAGCAAGAGCTACTTCTGTATTGGCTTTGTAGGTGACAGCAAATTTAGCTTACAATCTGAACATTCTTGAAAATACACCTGTCCTCAGAATAGTCTTGCAGACAAGTAATAAAAGTCATACTTCAATTTCTTGTTGGTTGAAAGTAAGATATTATTAAACCAGCTGGCGTTGCGGTAAATACAGAAAGTCTGTTTACATTCCAATCAAGAAGAAGACGTTATAACAAGATTTTGATTTACAGAAATTACAAAATGAACTACAAAAAGACCGGTCTGGTCAAGTGTAAAAAGGCGTGTGCAGCACGCTTTCCAAAGACAAAACAGCAACGGCCTCTACCTCTGGAAGTACATATCAGTAAGAGATCTATCACTCGCTCTAAGATAAATAGTTGAGAGCGTGTATTACAGCCCTGTACAACAACATACACAACAAATGGTCAGCTTATCTTTTTAACACGTAGTTAACTTTTGCAGAATAATAACATTTTTAATTTAACTTTTAATAATAAATCCGTGAGAAATATTTGTATATGTGCCAAGATATCCCAGAGTTCTACAACGACATCATTTGTGCTCAAACATCCACTAAATCAGATATTGTAATAAAACTAGTTTTTAGCTACATTGTGTCTAATAATCTATTTTCTGTGGCAATAGTACACTCTGCGATTCTGACATTCCATACTGGTATAAATATAAAAAAACGATAATCTTCATAAATATTCGTTGCTTTTAGCATTAATCTATTGCGGTAAGTTTACCATGGCAAAAACACCTAAACTGTAACTAAAATTTACATGCGACTAGGTCTACAAGTAACAAAAAAGATAAATTATCGTACTTGCGGATTGCCTTAATAACCAGGTGCATAAAATGACTACATTAACAAGAAAAACAAAACTTTACACCATTTAACACATTAAAAAACAATGCCAGTAGCAGGCATTATCGGCAGGAACAGCTTGAGACGGCAGATCTGATTTGAAAGAAATCGGTCAATGCAGTATATACTGTAAGGAAATATCTTTAATGATAAGTACTCCATATCCCGAACCTACAACGTGGAGTAATGGTTTTCTCATCTATGCTGCTATATTGAAATCGGTTTCTCACATGGTAAAACATGTCTCCAAAATGGAATTTATGTGCTTGTATATAATATTTTTGAATTAATTTAATACCATTCCAAACTCAAAACAATACTAACAACCTATATACAATATAATAAATGCCGGCTAAACTTATACACTGTATTTTCCCGAGAGAACATTCTACCGTTTACGGTTTGGCATCATACTACATGTCAAAAAATCAAGTTAATAACATACAATTTGATTGAATTAAATCAGCGATCGGTTTTGGGCCACTGATTTGAAGGGTATTAAGCAGAAAATGCGACGTATATGCTACCAAGTACATTGTATTCTTTAGGTATGGATTTCACGATCCCTCGTTAATGAGGACATGGCAAGTTTGGAAAAACAGCGAGAAAAAGGTTTTACAAGTTTTGCTGTTTGCCATAATATAGTTTGATCCAAGGAGCAAAACAAAATTGTTGCATACGTTCAACAGGAGTCTTGCTCTTTGCCTATCAAATACCAGTAACGGTAAAAGTCATCACCCTTCCCCCACCGAGAGTAATCAGTACGTACAGCGATGTTCTTTACGGGTGATGTCTTAAGTCTTTAAACCAATGCTTGTAATTAAGAACCAATTCCATATGTTTTTCTTCCTTGCACTACCTATTTAAGTAAACAAATTCAAATGTGGCCTTTACGTTTACCAAAGAAGACAAATGTACCAACTCCCAACAGTGTATTGGTGTGCTGCAACATTTTAATGCTATCACACTAAGACTCCAGTCTAAGAGAATGACTGTTATCTAACAACGGTGTGTCTGCAAACTAACCGTCGTTGATAAATATCTGGCAATAAAGAATGTATATAATATCATGTAAATTTACATCACAAAGAAAAATTAAAATTCGTTTCAAGAAACAACAAACAAAACAATTGGAATTTAAGATCATAAATAAATATATATATATATACGTATATATATACATATTTATATATATGTACATATATATATACACATATATATATACATATATCTTAAATGTTTAAATTTACTGTCGTTAATCTTTTTTATTTTTGAAATCATCCTGCCAATCCTGGATTCTTTTAACATATCCATTCACTCTGTCAGTTATCTCTTGATCATGCTCGGCCCAACCATTAGTAAATTTCTCTGAGCCCGGGCAGCTAGATTTTCGTTTAACTCCAAAATGGTCCTTCAGAAAGTTCATGGCACCTTTGATCAACAGACTAAACCAATATAGCTGCAGCAACATAAATAATCCTGCACCCACGTTGCATTTTATAGGAATGTTAAACGGGACTTTTGCCAGGTTCAAGTTCTTGTGAAGTGAGTACTTATAGTACATATAAGGCACAGTTAGTACTCTTCCAATGAAGAACGTGATGACGAAAATCAGGCCGTTTAGGGTCCATAGTGGACCTTGCCTCCACTGCATCTGCAGGTACAAAAATTCAATAAAATCGTAATTAATTATCTAGCAAAATTAAAATGCAATCATAAAAGTAACATAAGTCTCCCCGCGACAGCAAAAATCACAACTTAAAACCACATAACAGCATCTTATGCAAATAACAGGAGCAATATCCGCTCTCTGTTCTATGTACACTTGTGGCTGCAAATGACTATCATAACTGTCATCAATTACCTTCTGTTTGCCATTAAACTTGGTAATTTCTCACCAATACCATAGCCTTTTCCAGTAATTACTTGAATTTGCGTAACACCGTTTGTTTAATTTTGGCCATTGAAGTAACCTTTATAAACCTACTCTGAAGGCAGCACTTTTTTAAAAAGTGACAAAAAGAAAAATTTGAAAACAATTTAAAAAATCCAAATAACCTCAATAGGTTAAGTACCAAGCCATGGCTTACTCACCGACTTAACCTAAAAATGTGTGTTTTAACTGTATATCGTATTAATGCTCCTGAAAGATTTCATAAAAGTTCCAGGTATAATTGCAAAAATCTTCCGCTGTATGAGCATCCTCAGTGCATTAAACTTTTCGTGGTTTTGATTATACTTATCTTAATTATCCAGGGCGGAACCATTTTACACATTTAAACAATAGGTTAGTCTTGCCCATTTCAAACGGGGATCGACTGTCACACATACAACTGATATCTTAGAAAAAGAACCGTAGACCCCATAAATAAGTAAACCTGTAATACAACAACTTATCTTAATTTTAAAACGCCTGTGATTATTTTTTTAAAAATAAGCCTGTTTGATTGTTAGTGTGGCACTAACTCGGGCTGAACTGTTCCATCGCAGATGCTGCAAGGCTCATTAAGACGATCCAAAATACAAGCCATCGTTTGATGCAGCTGGCAGGTCGTCTTTAACTAATACTAACACTACTAATTTGAGAACCTTACGTAAGTGGTTCCAGTTACCATTTACATTTACATTATGGTAGTTACAATTTACATTATTACTAAAATAACTGGACACATTTAACATTTTTCAAATGTAACTAGTCTATATGCACAGTCAAAAGAACCTCAAGAAAAGGATCATTTGGGAATTCTAAAGAAACTGTTTGAAAGAACAAGATCATGTTCAGGCTCGCTATTTCCTTTTTCTTGCATTCTTTATCTCTTCCCAAATAACCAAAACTATTTCACGTTTAACTGAACAACGTGAAGATACTCTGCACTCCTGATGTATTAAATTATCCAACACACAAAAAGACTGAGCTGGGTTTGTCGATAAGTCACACCGTTGCAGCAGCTCAGCCAGCCTTCGCGATTGAATTTCAAAGCTTATCAAAATACAATTCGCATGTGTTGGATTTAAAAGATAGCACTATACCTACAGCATGAATGCAAGACAGAGGGCAGCATAAAAACATTAAATGTCCATTTATTTCTTACATATTCAAGTCAATTTATAATAAAAAAATATAATCTACATGTATGTTACACGTATGCATTAAGGTAACAAGATCATATAATGCAACAAAATGTAATCTTTTCGTAAAACTCTCAAACCTCTTTTTGTATCCCCCGAATTGAAAAGAAAGGTGTGCTGAACTCTGCGAATATTATGCACCCCACAAAGAAGTCACCTATGCCGCGCCTGAAAAACTGGAAAACAAAACAGAAACGAAACAAAAGCTAAAATGTGGTAACAGATAGGTGACTACGGGGGAAAAAAACAGCAAATAAAAATATGGGTCTCTTTATTGTCTAAAGTCATTCAAAGCTTGCTTCGCATACATACTACAATACCTGAGATTGCACATAAACTCATAAAAAAATTTAAAAGGGTATAACCAGGCTGTATTAATGCACTCTCCGAATGCTAAATATAACAGTTAACACAATTTTAAAGCACCAATCTGTCAAAACACATCTAGTTCTAGAAAACAAAAAGAGGTCTACCATTTGTAAACGGATTACACCTAAACCACTACTGAAAAAGAGTTTAAAAGTGACTGGATTGTGCTAAAATGATGCCATGCTAAATATGGTGAATCGTAACCTTATTTTCTTTTTTCTCTCACTTTGCTTACGTTATCCATTTCTTATGTCATGGGGTAACGTTTATTTTGCAAAATACTTTTTGACTACAATGTGATTAAAAGTAGTAATAACAAGAATAAAACTACTACTACTACTACTACTACTACTACTACTACTACTACTACTACTACTACTACTACTACTACTAACAATAACAATAATAATAATAAAAATAATAAAAATAATAAAAATAACAACAGTCCAGGGTATTGACAAAAAACTGCTTTCGATTGTGAAGTTTCTACTAGGGCGAATGAGGTTTCCCTTCGCCACAACTACCTCCAGGTCACCCTTGGGCAAGGTGTGGCACCTGTTAGCCTACCCCAAGACCTTAAAATATGGATTTTGCATCCGGTGGGTTTAATTCTGCCTCATGAGAGAGGGGGAGGGCCTCTTGAGCCTTGGTTGGCAACTCGCTAGCCTAGCGATGGTGTCTCGATAAAAACACCGGTGGTTGTGTCACCTCATCATTACAGCCCTCATTATGAGTGATATGAACAGCCTGTGTGAATGGTACTGGAGGCATTATGGCTGAAATCGCTCTGCTCGGTAGGTGTCCCGTAGCAATGCAGCATGGGCCCTGTCATCATCCTGTTACTGCAATAACAAAATGGTCTAAAGAAGTCGTGCCTCTTAGAGGACAGAGACAAGGGATGCATAGGGAATTGAGAACATGAGGCTGTTTTGAAGTTACAGAACAAAGACTGTGTGACCAAGCTATATGCATATGGAAAAATGGATGGTTGTCTGAACCTGAGTTGGAATTAAGAGAAATTCAATTAGAGTCTTTGAATGAATTAGTTGAAGATTTTGAGCCAGATTTAGGAGATATAAAACAGAATTTTGAAAGTGAAAAAGAAAAAAATGGAAGGCTTAGATGCCAGGGAAGATGATCATGCTGAAGTTGGTTTTGAAAAAGTGGAGCAAGAGTAGATCTTAAGATTGTAACTAAATTTACAGATATAATGAAAGGTCAAAGGAATTAGGAAGGTGCGAGCTTTAAAATATTAAATAATAGATTTTTGGAGAAAAAGGCTAAAAAATTTAATGATGCGTTGAAATTTATAAAAACCAACATTATCACACAAATAAAAAGCCTCATAAAGGCGGTCAGTGTGCGTAGCTGATGCAATGATGCTGAGAAAGAAAGCAGTTGATAAAAGGAAAGACCCGTGGTAGAAAAAAAGAAGTGAGGTGATTTAAAAAGGCTAAGAAGCAAGATTAATACTTTGGAAAGTGAAAAGAAAGGAATGTTAAAAAGAAAGAGAACATTTCAAGAACTCAATGCTAAATACTGAATTGAAAGAAAAGGTTCAAGTGCCTTAATAGAAGAGCTGAAGCAACGGATAATTGCCAAAAGTGCAAAACTCAGAAGATATATGCAAAGAATTGATCAGTTCAGACAAAAATAAATGTTCCATGTTCACCAAAAGAAATTCTATAGTGGACTGAATGGTAGAAACAGAAGTAACACGGTACCTGGTGCTAAGAAGAGTAAACGATTCTGGAGTGAGATATATTCTCTGAAGAAAAAAACACAACGAAGAAGCCTTATGCCTTAATAAACAAAAAATAGGAAATGCGCGAGGCCAGAATGGAAACACTAGGTATTGATGGGGTACAGGCTTTCGGAAAAAGAAATTTAGTAACATACATGAAGGGATAGCAGATGCACCAAATGATATGCTAACAGGATTAAGTGAAATACTTGAGTGGTTCACATTTTGACGGGCAGTCCTTTGCCACAAAAAAAACCCAACTATCAAAAGGCAATGCTGTAGATAATTATCGACCTATAATCTGTCTGCAAATGATTTGGAAATTAATGACAGGTATTATTGCAGATAGGATCTATATTGAATTAGAAAATCTTTTCCCAGCGGAACAAAAAGGTTGTACAAGAAAAAGCAGGGGGGGGGGGGAGACCAGCCCATTAACTGATAAGACTGTGCTAAAGGACTGTAAAAAGAGACCTACCAACCCTTCTATAGCATGGGTTGATTACAAAAAGGCCCATGATTTTGTGCCACAAAGTTGAATTATTAAATGTATTGAAATGTTCGGTATTGCACATAACGTAAAGAAACTACTGCAGAATAGTGAGGCAATGAAACCTATCATTAACCTAAAATAGGGCAGTTTAAAGGAATGCTAATGTAAAATGGGGAAATATTCAAAGGTGATAGATTATCACCATTACTTTTTGTAATCAATATGATACCCTTGTCAGTGCCATTGTGTAAAGTCAACGCTTACTATGAATGGGGCAAGAAAGAATTCAAACTTAATCACCTACTTTGAAAAGCTTAAGATCACCCAGGTGATCTTAAGCTTTTCAGCAAGAATGAAGGTAAGTTACCCTAAATAGAAAAGTGTCTATCTGTTTAGTGAAGATAAAGATGGAATTTAAAAACGTGAAGTTGAAATATCAAAAATGGGGAAAATCAGCCATTGTGATGGAATTGAACTTCCCTCTGGAGAAACGATGAAGGCCGTTGATGAAAATGGCAACACCTATCTATGCATAACTGAGCGGGATAAAGTTGACCAGAATAAGATGCAAGACAGAGTATAACGAACTAAACAAAAAGCTTAAGGTGCTATATAAACGAAATAATTTGCATACCAAATAATAATTATTTATATAATATAATGGAACACTCAGGTGATGGTAAAGCTTGTTTTATTTCTAAAGAAGTGTATTAGTAGTGAGTCTAGACTTTAAAACAGAAATACAAAAATCTGAACAATTCTTCCAAGCTTAAAGATGCCCCGTCTTCCAACTTCGAAAGTGCTAATGTAGCGATATCAACAACTGACGTCCCGTTTAGACGTTTGCATTTTTGGGGGTACTTAAGCGTTGAAAGTTTTCGTACACGGTCGGTAAACCATTAGTCGATGCTTCTATTTACATCAAAATTTCCACAATCTCTCCAATGCATAGCATCAAGATTTCCCGGCTAACCCTACGTCTCCAATCTGTTTTTACTCGAGAAGACATAAGCTAAAATACTCTTTTGCGTTTGGCATTCGAAAATGGATTGATAAGCAGGGAATCAGGTATGATCAATACTTCTTCACATTCACATTTAACATCCTCACTGGTAAAAACGGCCTTCCAAATTTCTAAGTACGTGGATTTTATATTATATTTAAATTAAAGGCAGTACATGGTTCTTCAAAAATGTCCTATTCTGGTAAAATACGATCAATCTATGACACGTTTACTAAGAGCTCATCGAAATTCACTAATAAATCTACCATCTCTAGAACTCATAGGCAAGCAAGGTGCTCCTCTTCCTTTGGCCACGTAAGAAAATCTAAAATTTGAATAAGATGTTTGAGAATAGCAGAATCAGATATCTCTCCAAACAAATCGTTAATTTCATCAGTAATCGACGTCGGAGTTCCTTTACAAAACTGCGGGGCAGTTAACTTGTTTGAACTGAATTTGTGGAAAACCTTATCCTGATATACATATCGGTTTTTGTCTTTCATGTACTTTTCCCTAATATCTCCTGGCAAGCGATGGTAAAAAGTCAATCTGCTAGTGTTTGACTTCAGCCCTCTGGGATGTTAAGTTTTGCCACTGTCTATATAAAATCTTTAATTCTTTTAACAGCCTTGACAGGGTCATAAGATTTTGCTGAAACCCTAGACTAAGCTGTCTGATGGGCAATAATACATCTAAATATATCTTAATATGGATGACGTATTTTGCATGTTTCCACTTGTGTCGGAAGCTTAAAGTTCGCTTTTTTTGGCTGCGAGTCCGTTTATGAAGCTGACCCGATATGTGTCATGAGAACCTCTTAGTTTTCCAAAACCTTTTTCATAGCTTGGTACTTGTGGTCTATCCACAGTACCAAGCTGTGAAGTAGAGCAAGAAGGTTTTGGAACAACCTTCTCCGCTTCTTCAGTCAATGTCTGCAGTTCTCTTAATCTCTATGGACTTTTTCTTACAAATAATTCAGTTCTTTCAAAAGTTCGTCCATCATAGTAAACTGCTGCTTTCGAACGAGTCGTTGATGGCTAGCTCGATTCCCGTGGTTGAAGCAATGAACAAGGCTTAACCTGGAGGCATCCTGTTGAACCAATGTTCCTAACCAGCGGTAAACGCCCATACTGACACTTGCTCCGTCAATATTTAATAATCGAGTTGCAAACTTCGTGATTCCGATGCGAGTTTAAATTAATTAATGATTTATTTAATTCGTACGGGATTGGCGTTCGCGACTGATTCGAACTTGAAGTATTTAAGTATAGATGTACCTTCGTTTAAAAACAGAATACAAATTAACTCTTGTCAACCAACCTACTATCAGTGCTGCATCAGTTAATTCCGAGTAAAAATTTGCTTTTGCTAAATCTTGCTGTAAGCTTTCACGTCTTCAGCGATATAAGTGAAATTCATGGCTGCTCAATCATTTGGGAACGGTGTTCCAATGCAAACTTCATTTTTCTTATGTAATGATACAAAGTTTCAATAGTCAGTATAAGGTCTTCTTGTTTATCTAAGTAACATGCACAATTAAATCTTACATTTAGCAATTTGCGATCCGAATCACTTTGAAACTTTGCCCAATTTGCGTTTTTTGAATTACTATTTCTTTTTGTTGGCCTCCTAGTTTACTTCTTTTCGACATTTTAACGGCTTGCTAAAGCTGCAAGCTTAAGATATGTTTTTTCACACGACCACGCAAACTGTAGTGGAGTCTGGGCTTACCCATTTTGGACTAAAGTTCTTCATATTTTTCATTCGTGGTTACCACCGTTTACAAGGAAATGGATGGAAAGTTGAATACGAACTTCGCCATGGTAAAGCTTGCACTCTGAGATATTTATCTAAGAGTGCAAACTTTACCAGAGCGAAGATTATATTCAAATTCTACATCAAATCCCTTTTCCCATTTCCAGACAGCTTTCACACTTGCCTCTTTACTTTTCGACACCATGTTTTAAGTCGCATACAAGGAAAAAGCCAATGCAGTTTGCTTTAGAACGATTTTGATCTTTTAAGTTAAGTGGCAGGTTAGAAAATTATTTAATCGTGGGAGATTTTTTCTCTGTACGTTATGCTGAGTTTAGATTAACAAATCTAAATAACAATATAAACCCTCATGTTTACGGCATGGCCGTGTTAGTCTAGACTGGAAATAACGACTTCTTTGGGGCGCACAAAGGCGCACTTTGATCTGTTTTCATATTCTGTTAAAAACGTCATTAAACATGTGTCGTTTTTGTTTTCTTTTTTACCTATTTCACTGCAGATAATCAATTTTTGTAAACAAAGCATTGTGCTACAAATGTTATGCAACACAATAAAATAAAAATAGTTCAAAGAAAACAATACCGCGAAGAAGGGTCCTATGAATATATACAAAACAAAAGCACTGGAAAAACGTCAACGACGAAGAGTGCTACGTGTTTAAACAGCACAACAAATATTTTTAAGATACCAAAAAGCTGCATGTATAACCTTCACTACAGAATTAAAAGTAGAAAAGTTCAATTAACATCTAACAAAGCTTAGCAAGGCTTTTATATCATTTTTATGTGTGTACAATTCGATCGACATTTATTTCAAAAAAAATTATATCAATGAAAAGAACAAAAAAACTATTTTAATTGTTTTAATTGAGTTACAGCAAATACTTTTCAAGAAATCATCTCAGCTTTTAAAATAAACAATCACATAAATTCAGTTTTCCTCAGCCGATTTTTATGACTTAAAAAACAAAATATTCAGAATTTTATGGGCTCGCTATATTTTGCTTTAATCTCCATTTTTGCTGCAAATTAAAAATTCCCCTAAACTACTTATTATTAATATTAAAAAATGAGAAGAAAGAGAAGGCAAAGGAGAGGACAAAAGAAAGGAAAGAAAATAAGAAAGCCAAAATGGCAATGCCAAATTGAATTGGTTACTTGCTATGATGTATATTTGCCAATGTAAAAAACCATTCATTTTGTCAACTATCACGGAACATGTTATTTCAAAATAAAAAATAAAAAATTAAGGGCTATTCAGGATTAAAATTACAGTGATGCTCAAAAATGTTCTGTCTTCACAAGTGATTGTAATAAACAAACGGATAAAGAAAACCCTCATTATCATCATTATAATCATAATTGTCACAATAATCGCCAAATAAAGAGCCAAATACAAAAAAGTTGTTACAAAATTCTTTTCTCAAAGAGAAAATAATACTTACAGATATAACTGGGAATCCTATAGCAAATGAAATGAAATGATGAAGCACAATAAGGCTTTCTCTTGAAAAAAATTTTTTCAAAAGAAACATCTCTGATCTTTGTGACCCTTTCTCCTTTTCCAAATAGCTGTGCCCAAGATACATGACAACAACATCATACACAAAGTAGGACCAACCAAACCAAACATATGACTGCATCACTGGGTCAGAATCTTTCATGATATCTTTGCATATTATCACAGTTCTAAATGATATAAGAGTGGCAGCAGAGGCTTGCAATGCTGAAACGATCCTAAAAAACAAGGTAAAAATATTTTTCCTTTCTTTAACTTCTCCATACATTACATTAACCATACACAGTTTTTGAAATAATTCATAATTTGACTAAATTAATCAAAATTTATGTCCACTTAAGACTGTTTAAAGATATAGCAAATTAACATCAGATAATGTAACATAACACACATAACAGATGAATAATGCCATTGTGGGTAAAGTAAACTAAACAAACCTGTGGCTGCTCCCTGTGGACAATTGATGTAACTATCTATGATATTAAGAGAGCTAAAAGTATAATGATTAACTGAGTTTTCCCCTAATTTTTCAAGAGGTGACAGACATTACAGGGTTCATTTTGTTGTTACAGGCATTACATGCGACGAGGTGGTACAGTTTCAAATGTCTAAGCAAATTAAAAATGTCAAACCTGTGGAAACTCTTGGCATATAATGTCCTTTGTTATGGGTACAGCAAAGAGAATTGGAAAAATAAAAATTGATACTATGGATGTTACATTGGCTATTAAAGGTAGCTCAAAACAACATTTTCTCCAGCAGATTTTACACTAGGGTCCAAGATTTCTGGTGCTAAAAACTAATACTCTAAGCTAACCAGATCTACTGAAATAAACTCAGACACACATTCAGATACTTGTAATTTAATAATTTTGAGGGCTAAGATCAGTTCTCTATGCTAAGCTCAATGAAAAATGTACATCTCTTATGATGCCAGATTTGTGCTAAAAATGGATTTTCTCATCATAAGTTTCACACAGTATATAAAGTTATTCATTAGTGGATGGAAGTAAGTCACTTGCCTGTTGAACAAGAAATATATTTTTTAGTTACCATGTCCCTGTTTCATAGAATAACCCTTCTGAACACAAAAACATGCATGGTAGGTAGGTTTGTGATGATTAATATACTTGACCAAACAAAAAGGGGCTCTCAAAACATCTTAATATGAGACAGAATACCACTCCTGAGCAAAGGAAGGCATCAAATCCCTATGTAAAGTCCTGAGTGATTAAAAAAGTCCATCATAATAATACCAAGATAAANTTTTACACTAGGGTCCAAGATTACTGGTGCTAAATACTAATACTCAAATCTAATCAGATCTACTGAAATAAATACAGACAAACATTCAGATACTTGTAATTTAGTAATTTTGAAGGCTAAGATCAGTTCTCTATTCTAAGCTCAATGAAAAATGTACATCTCTTATGATGCCAGATTTGTGCTAAAAATGGATTTTCTCATCATAAGTTTCACACAGTATATAAAGTTATTCATTAGTGGATGGAAGTAAGTCACTTGCCTGTTGAACAAGAAATATATTTTTTAGTTACCATGTCCCTGTTTCATAGAATAACCCTTCTGAACACAAAAACATGCATGGTAGGTAGGTTTGTGATGATTAATATACTTGACCAAACAAAAAGGGGCTCTCAAAACATCTTAATATGAGACAGAATACCACTCCTGAGCAAAGGAAGGCATCAAATCCCTATGTAAAGTCCTGAGTGATTAAAAAAGTCCATCATAATAATACCAAGATAAAAAAGCCAACAAATGATGCTGGATAAATGGAAAGAAGAGTTTGTTGTGGTTCATAAACCAAATTACAACTTGAGTATGCACAGAAAGGGATTATTTTGATAGTTAAACAGGTTTTAAAGTGCAATCTTCAGTTGTATACATGTAAATAGACCATTTCAATCATGAGAAATAGCCACTTAATCATCCTTCCTATATTCCATCCTATATTCCTATATCATTTCTATATTCAGGATTTCAAATAAGGCTTTTAGTATTATTGGCTAGATGTTCTGTCAAATCCTAAAAGCAGTAACTCATTTTGTACTTGGTCATGCAAAATACCTGACAAAGGTAAAAAATTCATTTTAACCATATACCCAATGTTTAAATATACAGATCAGTATACAAATTTATCCTTTTCCCTATAATCTAAAGAATATATTTGAAATGCTCTAATGGTGGAAGGAGACTCACTAATATAGAGGAGTGTGTTCTAATTGAGAAAAGTTGCATTTACAAGTACTTGTTTGAAACTTGACCTGATGCATGTGCAGTGCTAAGAGAAGGGACAATTGATCAAGGTAAGCCAAAAAGGCAGATCCTTTAGGAACTTTAGCATAGCCTTCTTCAGAAAAACCTCCATAGAGTGTTCTTTAAAGCCACTTCATTTCATCATCATCATCATCATCATCATATTCAGTTTAATGTCCATTTTACATGCTAGCATGTGTTGGGCGATTTCTTGAAATTGACTTCCAAGTTATCCTATCCTTCACCAGGTCTTTGCTGACACCTTTTTCTTTCAGATCCATCCTTATCACTTCCTCCCATGTTTTCTTTGGTCTTCCTCTGCCAGTGGTTCCTGTCACCTTGATTGTTCTGCATCTACTTGCCCAAGCATTCTTGTCCATTCTCTCCACATGACCAAACCAA